>OZ014445.1:188523-221391 GCA_963966035.1 Acleris laterana
GTTAAAGCCACACTATTAGAGCCTAACCCATAATAAAGGTTACGCTCACAGGGAGCGAAATGCATTTACCGGTTAGAGAGCGCTCCTTCCGTGTGAGCCGAGACAAGGGTGAATGACGGAAGCGCTCTCTAACCGGTTATAACCGGTAAATGTATTTCGCTCCCTGTGAGCGTAACCAATTCGTTGGAACGTAACCCAAATAATTAACCGGTTTAACCTAAATAAATACCGGTTTATTTGTAACCGGTTACAATCCCTGTTAGCAACTTTCGCTATTATGTTCCTCTTAAAGTCTTCAGTTTAATACGGTTATCTCCAAATCGTAAAATACTAAGTGTTGCCAAGTTACATGACTCCAAAATATGCCTACAGTCGTTTATGTGGTAATAATATTTATTGTGATATAAAACACGATTAACACACTTGGCATGTTCACGACCACAGCATGATCACTGGCACTGCGGACCGAGGCTTCCACACACGCGCCACTCAATTGCATTGAACATGGGTAAAATACTGTTGCTAACCGACAATGGTGAATCCATTAGAATGACTATTATTTTAATTCAATTACTGTGTATTTGTACAAGTTAAAAATTATAATTATATTAAACAATAATGATTTTACGTAAATTTGCCAATGTTAAGCAGAAGATGATAGCTTTTGTCAAGGACCTCAAGGTTGCCTCGGTCCGCGTTGATGTGTAGTTAGCGTTGCAGCACGATGTATGTTTCGTTGGGCTATTCCCAACTCCACCATTGCCATGTGCTCCCACTAGGTAACAACCGGGAGGTTCTACTCTCTACTATTCCTAGTAGGTAACAAACGGAGGTTCTACTCTATGTTGTTCTCGATAGGTAACAACTGGGAGTTTCTACTTTCCGTTTCTCCTTATAGGTAACAACTGGGAGGTTCTACTCTTTGTTGTTCCCTATAGGTAACAATCAGGAGGTCCCTACTCTCCGTTGTTGCCGTTGGTGTCCTAGTGGGAATAGAAGGGAATGGTTGCGTTGCGTGTTGCAGGCACTGGGAAGAAGGCCCGCCCCGCTACCACGGGCCCGCCACTGAGTACGAGCGGCCCCCTCCCTACTACTATCCCGGACCAACGTGAGCCGATGATTCTCTACTTTACTCTCGAAAGCCACGTTCGCTGCTGTTTTTTTCTTCCTAGCGAAAATTATCGATATACTTACTTGTACTTTTAAAATGTTACTGTTTAGTCATTCAGTTTTTTGCTGTTGGAACACTACGAATTAGACAATAGATATCGATGAAATTTCCTACTTCCCCTCGGAGAACCTCAGACACATTATAACATTGCCGCGGATAACGATATAATAATAACACTAGAAGATAATTAATTTGGGTGTTGGTTAATAGCAGCGGACCTGGTTTGACATTTAATACCAACATTGATAAACCCCTATTTTTTCTAGTAACACTCCATAATGAACGCAACCATTTTAATAACTTTCTAAATTGAATAACACCTTAATGAATATTAATAAATAACAACTACCCTATCGGTGTATCTTAAGTACCCAAATACCTAAGTTCCTAAGGGTCTCCCGCACGACAGCCAGCTCGGGCCCTCGGCGCTTGCCTACGCTTTGACACGGTGGTGGTTAACAGTGTTGCGGGTACTGTATCTAACAAGTGACAACCTTCAGTCTGCACCTAACACCAGACGAGACCGCCTTGAGCCGCAGTAACACCCCTGTTTACTTACAGTGATAGACAGTAAACTGGCCCTCACGGAATTGGACGACGACCTGCTGAAGTACTGAGACCCGCAACGCAGCGTGTAACGCGTATCGTGCAACGCGCAACGCGCACCGCAACGTACACTGTAACGCATAGAGTATTTTTCCATTATTGTTGCCTTGCAAAATGATTTTGATTTTACTGTGTCTTTTGATAGTGACGCAATAAAATCAAAATTAACGATGGGGTTCCACTTAGATCTCCCTGTAGATGGATGAGATGAACTATAGTAGATTTCAGACGATCTACATGTCTATAGTAACGTAATAGTAATCTATACCGTAATTTGTAGCTCTGTAAGTGCTTTTATCTAGACAGGAATAAGTAAAAAAAGAAAGTAATTTATTTCTGTATGGAGAGAAGTGTACTCTGCCAACGAATGTGATGGACAGAATTTCGATCTTTATTAATATAATTGTAGATTATCGAATATTCCTGCACGAGGAGTCTCAGTCACAGTAACTGCCATATTACGACTGTTCATTTAGTGAGTTTAGATTCATTTGGTCGGGAGTTAAGGCTTTAATTTCTTAAACAGCTCAGCGGTGGTTATAACGAAGAAATACAAAGTTATACAGTTTTTTTATAACCTGCATTCCCATGGAATGAAATATAGTTTACACTTGTGTGATCTAACGCCGCTGCGCTTTCACCCGGACGGCTTTGCCGCACAAACGTAATTTCGAATACCTATCATCAAATATTATTTAATGATTAATCTAATTTGTTATGAAAAAGACAATATCACTTTGATACCATTAGACATGTGCACCGTGGCACCTCTTTTAAATATTAAGATACCAAAGAGCACCTAACCACTCTTTACGTTAGCCAAAAGCATTTTACTTTTTGAAATATTGCTACAGTTGTTGCTATAGCAACTATGAAATTTAAATGGGTGTTAATGTTTGAGCGAGATGCCGCGGTGGTGGGACATGCGGCGAGAGATTCGATGCATTTATTATTAAGCCTAGTGTTACGAAGTCGTATGCATACTCATTTATCCGTTATTCTTAAGCTATAGACGTGTTGACGGCCATTGGATCGTTACAGATGTCACTGCCTCATTGGGAGGCCATTATTTGGCCATTTACCTGATTTAGATTTTTTATTGTGTTTAAGGTGCTACGGCACGAAGTTAAATCCAATGGCCATCAGGCAGTCGCTAGAAGTATGCGAATTAGTTTGTACTTCACGCAAATGTTTAGTTGAAGAATTGGTCGAACACCATTTCGCGCGAAGTACGAGCCGCGGGCGAGGACTCGAGAGTTGAGAGATCTTTTATTATTATAATTTGAGCGGGAGCTAGTTAAATCCAATTTAGTTAATTATTCGGTGATTATCCATTAATATAAGTAAGTGATTTTTTTAATTGTTGACTCGGTACGAGAGAAGTGCAAATTTTTATTTAGATGTATGAATTGTGTCATAGTGTCGCGGGATAGTGTTCTCATGTAATGCCAAATATGTCGGTGCCCGTCTTCCTTCGTGGCGCGGCCGCGGGCTCCCCGCTCGGGCGCTGTACTCGACGCCGGTAGCCTGACTGACTGACATTCGTTGACATGACTGACTGTATATCTGTTTGACTAAGTACGATTTAAAATGCCGATTACGGACTGAGACTGAAAATTGCGTGAGATTGACCTATGTCAGTCAGTCACGTGCTGCTTGTTAATTGTTATTTGCGTATGTGAAATTCGCCTTACAGGCTGCACATATGAATAGGTCACCTGCAGATCGCAGGGAGCCCGCCGGTCGCCGCCACCCTTTACCTGGGCTCTGTCCCTGCTCATTTTTCTCTAGAAAATGAACTCTAAAGAATTTAAATTGTGTTTGTTTTTGATATCTGCTCAATTGTTCTTCTTTGTAATGGGTGCTATGCGATGCATCGTCGGTTGGACTGCGAGCCTTTTGGTTCCGTTTCGTATGTAATGTCACAAGTAGTCGTAAGTTAGGCGCGTGGAGTAACTTAGACAGTTTAACTCTATATTGTAATCGTCAATTTTGTCTATAAATATATCGAATGGCGAGTTGTCACTGCACTGCACTGAAGGCGTTGTCATTTCGAACAACCACTGATTCAAATCGAACTTTGTTCTCTAAATTTTGTCTTGAATCTAAAACTTAGAAATTGAAGTTTGAATTTAGAGAACACTGTCTCGAATTGTCACTAGTGTATTGCCATAAGGTTGTAAGAGTAGTCAAATTAAATGGAGTTCTTACGATAACTGGTAAATAAATATTGATGACACTCATGTACCTCTGAAGCACAGTAAATAATACTAATACCAACACACGGATCGTGTTCCAACACGTCTTGTATTATGCTCAGAGGTAGATGACGTTGAGGTGTGCCAGGGTCGACCGCGTGGCTCAAACGGTGATTTCTTCGTCCCGTTTGCGCGCGCGGCCGGTCCGCGAGGCCGCCACGAACATCTAGGATGAGCGGCCGGGCTTTCAGAATTCTGCTGCATTCTCTGCTTCAATTCAGTACACATTCAATCATATTGAACTTTAATTAAGTTGAATTCCAACATTCTGTAACGAATGCTTATGCTTTGCGAAGTCAAACAGAACGGTAATAAAGGGTATCTTGGAAGGTATTCAGGTTTTGCGTGATAGTAAATTAAGAAAATTTGACATTTTGTTGCACCTGAATATATCCAAGTTCGTTATTTGGGTTACTTAGACGCTAATTTTGAATTAGTCAAAGTTCTAAATAACTATGAAAAGGGTTATGATCTTTTGCTTAGCACAGTTCACCAAATCTGTTTACCTGTTACTTTAATTCTAAAGATATAATTTCGGGCAAAATCTAGACAGATACCTGGCACCCTAGGGCTCGCGAGGCGTACCGTACGTACTGAGGCTTGGTTGATGCAGCAGAAGCGGCCCGGCGCGCAGTACTGATAGAATAGTGTAGTGTAAGTGCAGGCAATTGTAATAAATACAGTTCATTATCTCCAAAAATGTGTTTTATTTTTGTTTGCAATGTGTAGGTACGCATTGCATCATCCTTCATAATGCGTACCGTAAAACTACACAACAATGTCCTGGCCTACAACAATAGTCCAATTTTACTTTTCATAATAATTATTATTCTTCAAAAATTTGATAGATTTAGCTATAGCTACAGTTTAGAGCTGTCAATTACCGTACCGTACAGTACACAACAGTACATATACCCAGCATTAATAGCAGTAACGTATCATATTTCATAATAATGTAATGATAATATTGGACTATTGTTGCAGGCTAGGACTATAGTTGTGTAGTTTTACGGTACTGAAAAAGTGGAATGCGCTTCCGACGTTTATATTTACGAGTGCATACTCCCATCATCATCAGATCTTATGTAAGAAATAAGACTTCACGAAACCGAAAAAGGCGCTTGCACCACGGTAGAACTCAGATGTAGCTATTCTACATTAAAACCACCCTCACTTTGATACGTTGCGACAACACGTACCGAAATGTACAGCTACTTCAGAGTTAACAGTAGATAACTACTCGCAACCCCGTTACAAACTGGAGAAAGTCGAATGATTCCAAGCTATTGGATATAGGTGATAAAAACATGGTGCCTGCGTAATTTTTTTAGCATTTCTACAGATTAGGTGAATAAAACGTACGACGTTGTTTTTTCGGAGAAGTTCGTATTTATTTATTCTGCCGTCGTCTTTAGTCCGCAGATTATTACAATACCGTGTGATTATGCACTACAGCTGAGGTTCTATTCTACTTCGTAAAGCAATATAGCCTTTAACATGCTGTTATCGTATAGTTTTTCACTCGGCCGCCATTACGGGCAAGCCAATAAGACAACATGTAGCGTTGACAATACGATAACATGTCAAAAGGAATAGTGATTTACCGGGTAAAACAAGCCTGTAGGTACCACCATGCACACTTAAGACTGCACCGAGCAAATACCAAGCGTCCAGTGGCGCCCTCATTACTATTATTGCGTTTTCTAATTAACTAAAGAATTTCCATGGACCCAAACAAAATGTGTTTGTAGCGCAAGTATAAACACAATTTATGGGATACGTAACATACTTTAATAACAATTACCCTTGGAGTAGTCAGCTTAACGGGAAAAGGTGGCCACTTTTTTCCGTTAAGTTGATAACTCGAAGGGTAATTGTTATTAAACTATGTGATATACCATATAAGTTGTGTTTTCATTTGTAGCACAAAAACTTACTGTCCAATTTCAAGAAAATATTTTAGTTTATTAGAAAACACAATATAAGTAATGAGGGCGCCACTGCACATCCGGCGTACGCTCGGCGCAGTCTTAAAACGCCACATTCAACTTGCAGGCAGCAATACTCCTTACAACTAAATGTAAGAATTGGAAAGGAAACAAAACGAGCAAATGTAATCAACGTCGTTTATTACTAGCGGTCAAAAACAGTCACTCTTCACACTACGCTACGCTGTGGTAAGGGCGGCGCGATAAATACTCGGAGATCGGCGCCTTCACTCTGGAAACGACGAGGATACAACGTTAGTCTAATGGCTTCTGTTGTGAGGCTGGCGGAGAGTTAAGGAAAACAGGTCTAATCTAATCAGGCCATACAAATCATGGAACAAATAGGTAAATACAGTTCCTTTGCCTTTCATTTAGGTATGCAACTAGAGCCATGCGATGTCAAATATTATGTTGGCCAAGCAACCATAGCGCCTTTTTCCAGAATACACAAACTAAGTCGTAAATAGGGAGGGGTGCGGACAGCTGGTTTTTTTTTCCCCCAGTTTGTCCGCAGTGTGGCAACTGTGAATAAAAAGTCTCAGTTATCCGCACCTACCTAGTAGGTAAAGTTTATTCTAGTTGTCCACACTGCCGACAAGTTGTACGCAGTGTGGACAAAGGGATGCGGACAACTACGAATAAATAGCCGGTAAATAGCAATGTTTTACAAAATTTTGCAGACAACCTTGATTTGGAGTTGGGGCGAGACTGAGCACGTCACTGTAACGTCATGGAGTCACAGTTATAAGATATTTTTTTAGTTTACAATTTTAACTGGTTTATTTTCAAACTTGTGCATAAAAATCGTCACTAAGGAATGACTTCAGGGGGGTTATTACGACATTGCTATGCAGTTCATTTTACGGTGAGCGTAAAGGATGGAGCTATAGCGGTTACATAACTCTGTCCTTTTCTCTCAGCGTAAAATGAATTGCACAGACACGTCATAATAACCCCACAGTACCGTAAAACGCACAGACCTTATTAAATAGAGATAGAGTAGGGACACAACCTAAAATAAGTCATACCTTGTTACAAATAAGAACAAGTTTTAAATGGAAAATAATATTACGTCTATCGGAAATAATTGCAGTCTTATAATTAGTAACATATACTTAATTTTAGGTTGTGCCCCTACTCACCCGTTAATCCCTATTTATCCCGTTTTAGGGTAGATAATCGTCATTAACTCTTGAGTGCGGCTGTATGTCTTTCACAGTTCAAAGCGACCTCCGATCGACGTGAAATTTGGTACAGCGATAGTTTATAGTCCGGAGACGGACACAGGATACTTTATTTTCCAGAAAATTGAACAGCTCTCGAGGGAATAACGTTAAACCAGTCTGACACGGACGGAACTAGTCTTACGCCAGTCACATCACCTCACCAGACTTCTCAATCTGATTGATGGACTCGTATACTGCATAAATTTGTTTAAAAGTTAACTTAAACAGTAAATGAGTTAGGGCCTGTTGTTTGATCAGTAGTTAAACTAACTAATTGTTAAAATTTGAAAACGGAGTCGAAAATTTGAAGGAATCTCAAGGAAATTTGTCAAATTTTCAATTCCTTTTTCGAATTTTAACGATTAGTCAGTTTAACTACTGATCAAACAACAGGCCCTTAGTGAGATTAGTTTCTCAAGTGGAAGTAAAGGCGACTCACACGAAGCCTGCGGCGGCGGGCGCGGCGCGACGCGGCGCAGCAGGCGGTCGAGCTCGGCGCGGCACGACGCGTGCAGGAAGGAGCGCGGGCGCACGCCGCGGAACACGCCCGCGATCGACGGCTTCACGTTGTAGAAGATGATGGCCTGCCCGCGCGCCTCGAACTCCTCGATCAGCGACTTGATGCCCTGCAAACGAAATATCTTCATGAGTTTCTTAGCTAGTGGGCATTTTGATGAGTAGGATGAAAAACGTTGTATGAGAAAGATGGAAAGTGGTGTCAGTGCTGTAGTGATAAAGAAAAAGGAAAGTTAGTAATTGACTGTTATGGTATAGTCTTTATTATTTCTAGCGAGCCGATCTTCTACACAAAGGTCATTGTTTGTGTACAATACTATTATCTTTCTTTGTGTCCGTAACCGCAAGCCGATTACATACAAAAAAGTTAGAACTACATTGAATGTCCATAGAATTATCAACCCTATCCTCTTAGTCAGTAGGTTTAAAATGTAAAGTACAACCCTGGCGACAGAAGATGGTAATATTGTGTAGGGAATAAGACCGGTTCAAATAATAAAGACATATCTGTATCCTGACACTTTACATTTTAAACCTACTGACTAAGAGGATAGGGTTGATAATTCTATGGACATTCAATGTAGTTCTAACTTTTTTGTATGTAATCGGCTTGCGGTTACGGACACAAAGAAAGATAATAGTATTGTACGCAAACAATGGCCTTTGTGTAGAAGATCGGCTCGCTAGAAATAATAAAGACTATACACCTACATATTTATGTCCATGGTAAGTATGAGAAAAGATGGGACAGGTAGAGCTGTGTACGATGAGTAAAAAGTATGAATATTCGATTTGTTGTAGAAAATATAAATGTATGTAGGTAAGTGTAGGAAAGAGCTATAAATAGTTACATGCACTGAATAACAATGTCGTTTTCAATATTTGGCTAGAGTATTAGTTTAATTATTTGATAGTTATAATTCAGCGATTTCAGCTTTAATAAGGGAAAGCTTCCTTAACAAATGCAATATCGTCTTTAAGCGCATTTACCTACGTCGACGCCGGCAACAGTAAAGTCTGCACATTGCTCATGATAGGAAACAAGCAGCGCCGGTCTTCTTATGCGCAACATTTGCCAGATGTGTTCAGACGACGTAAACGCAAGAGAGTAGGTAGGTAATACGAAAATATTGTGAGACTGCACTGTGTGGGCGGAGGGTAGTTACCTTGGCGGCGGTGAAGTCCGCGGCCTGCACGTGGGTGGCGTCGAGCACGAGCGGCGCGGCGCGCGCGGCGTCCGCGGCCTTGCGCAGCGCGCGCCGCACGTACTCCGCCGAGGGGAACGCCAGCGAGCGGTCCACCACCGCCACCAGGTGCTCCACGCCGTCCGACGACTGCAATACACCACCATTCATCAAAAAGGTATAAAATGATCTCATAATTTAGTTCGGCTTATGGTGAATGAAAGGAACAGCATTCATTTACTTCAAAGGCTTACAACGGACCGACATACAACCCTGCTTAGTTGCAAGTGATCATAGGCAGTGCTGATTAAACATCAGGAAACATGGAAACTATGTGGCCGCCTTCTCAAAAAAAGGAAGAACTGAACTGAATCAATAACTTTTAAACCATCGAAGTTCGACGCGGTTAATGGAAGCTATATAAGTATTTATATCGTTGTCTAGTACCCATAATACAAGCCTTGAGCTTAGTTTGGGACTAGGTCAATTGGTGTCATTGTCCCCTGTATTTTTTTTTTTAATCAAATGGTTCTGTCTCTCCGATGCTTGGAACTTCAATGATGCAAGTACCTAACTGATAATAATACCTACGTCCTGAATTCCTGATCTACTGAAGTTCTGTACGACTGCTTTTCACTCACCGCAAACAGAACTGCTTTACGATGATATTTATGTCGAATGGCAGATGTTTTAAAATATAAAGGTGGAAAAAAGTACAACTTGGTCAAGGCCAGGTAGATTGTAGGAACGGCCACCGCTTAGTGATAAAAATAACAATGACATATACTCACGACGGCTCTAGTGACTCGAACGGAGGGTCTCGCAGAGGCATACAGAAGGAACAGCAGGTTGACGGCGATGCCGATGACGATGCCGAGCTCCAGCCTCGTCAGCAAGCACGCCGCGAACGTCACCACCGCCGGGATGATGTCCAGCTCTGGATCAACAATAATAAGCTGAAGGATTCTGCAGTAAAACATTGCTTTTAGAAAATTTGTGCATTTAGCACCTATTCAATTTTAAATGTTACTTTTAATGGTAACAGTAATAACCGGTCACCATCGCAGTGTGGTCTGCTCTTTTTCACATAATTTTGTTTATTTTGTTTTGAGTTTAATGCTCAGATAAGGAAAAAGGCCAGTTTTTTATCAATCAAGAGATGAGAGGAGAAATGAGAATTATATTTGGGATACTGATACCTACACATCTTTACATAGTATAAAATGAAGTGGTTCCCTATTGTATGGCATAAAATTATTTGTCATATTATTGTTACGCATAATTGCTTTTAGCCGAATTAGTGATGGGCATACTCATCTTTACGCATATTTTTTTACGCATAAAATTTAAAAGCATAGATACAGAAAGCATATTCGTCATAAAGACTAACGTCAAATAGCATAAATACGAAAAGTCATAATAATATATTAGCATCATTACAAAGCGCATAACAGTATTTGTCCTAAAAAATAGTCATGGGCAAATGGTAAGTTTTGTGTTAATATAATATTTAGTAAGTAGGGCGAGGTCGACGGAGGTCCGCTTGGCGGACCTCTTATTTTTGCGTTGCTTGGGCGCTTCGCGCCTGGATATCATACTTACTAACCTAACCTAACCTAATGTACCTAACGTGATCTAACGTAACCTCATATTTTGTTGTTCATTTTGTAGGTTCATTCATTTAGGGAACTAAAATTATGGTTAATGACATATATAACAAATAATTAATAGCCCAAACAATAATATGCATAATGTGTATTAGTCTAATAGAAATTAGTACAACTGAAATTATGCTAATAGCTTAATATGCCAAAAAAGTAGTAGGCCAAAGTATTGCTATGCGACAGTACTATTATTTTATTTTTATTTTATTTTATTTTATTCGGAAAGCTTACTGCCTAATACAAATTGATCGAACATACTTATATCTAAAAGCAAATTACAAGCTTCCACACATTCACTTAAAGAATAACATGCAACGTCTCGAATTAAATATGTAATCATAACAAATGTACTACTTAAGAGTCAGAACAAGCGATCACCACAATAGTCATATGGGATCAGATTCTCAAAAAACAAACGGATAAGGAAACAAAGAATACAATGATGCAAAAATAAAATAAAGATGCGAAAATACAATTACGAAGAGCGAGTGTAGTACTATACAGACATTATTTAAAATGTTATAATATTTTTGACAAAGAGAGTGCTATTATAAAAGAGATCTATTCTCGAGTCAGAATTCAATTCATTGAACATTTTAGTAGTGCGGGGGAAAAAGCATTTTTTGCGGATATTAGTGTGAGAAAGGGGAATGTGAAACAATCCTCTTTTTCTGAGTTGAGAGGCGGGTGTATAAAAAACTAATTTGCTTCGGAGCTCTGGGCTGTCCACATGGCCCTGAGCAATCTTCATCAGCAGACTCACGTCATTAGCAAGCCGTCTTTTGAACAGAGGGACGAGGTGAAGACTGCGGCAAGAACTCAAGTAGTTGTCTTGTGATAAATTAAATTTGTATGATAGGAATCGAATGAACTTCTTCTGTATCATCTCAATCCTATCCGTGTAGACCTTATAGTGAGGATTCCATACTTGGGAGGCATACTCCAGTTGAGATCGCACATAGGCGCAGTAAATAATTTTGATTGTCTTCATTTTTCTGAAATCTCTTGCAGAACGAATAATAAATCCAAGGGCTTTATATGCCTTATGCCGTCCACGAGATTTTCGTTATTTTTCTGGGGGACTCCTTTTATCTCAACGTTGTTCAATCGCATCCATTGATCGTTATCGTTGAAATTCTCCTCCAACTCATGCAACCGCAATTTGAGAGCAGGTAATTCATCTTGCACCTTCTCAACCCTGGCTAGCCTATCATCCAGGCTCTTGATTTCGGAGGCATATTGGCTTACCGAAGTTCGAAGAGTGTTAATATCACTTCTTATGTTTTTGATGTCCGACGCCATGCTCATAAGGGTTGCAAGTGACTCATTTACTCTGCCTAGTTCTGCCATGACATGCTCCAGCGTCAGAGGTTTAGCTGAGTCGACCGAAAGATGAGCCTGTGCAGCCGGAGGTGCAGGACTTGATACTCCACCAGATTTGCAATTAGGACACTTCCAGCTGTTTTGCCGTTCGCCCAGTTTACGCCATCCCACCTCAGTGATGCCAGAGCACGGAAAGTCATAATGACACCTGCAGACGCTACACTGAATAGCTTCAGGGACATTCTCCCTGCATCTGGCACAATGGAACATATCGAGTTATTCAGAGGTATGAACACGCAATGGGGAAAGTTTGAGAACCGTAGGTTTAAAGACCGTGGCAACGTGCGTACTGACCCGTATCGAGACTGACACTGCACATTATGCCAATACAAATTATGCCAAATGAATTATGCGAAACAATAATAGTCTAAAAAAAATATGCGAATGAAGGGGATCCCAATGAAGTCGCTTCCGCTGTCAGATCGCTTTGATCTTTTAAACTACGCAACGGATTTTAATGTAGGTACCTATGTATATTTCCAGCAATAGATAGAGTGATTCAAGAGGAAGGTTGTGATGCATTCTGGATTATGTACGGGTGTAACAGAAAACTCACATAAACCGAAGTGAAGCAGTAAACTATATTCTTACTACTGAGATGTAGATTTAAAAGATCTAAGCATGGTACGTGCGGGTACGGACTTATGAGTCATGAACGTTAGCCGAATGTGGGTAAACTCACTCTTGGTCCGCCAGATAGGTTTGAAGACGTGCAGCTCCATCATGAAGACCACGGCCGCGATGATCACGGCCGCCAGCGACGCCTTCGGGATGTAGAAGAAGTACGGTGTGAAGTACTGCAACATTCAAACATATTTTTTATGGCAAAAAGAAGGCAAACAATGGAATGTGGTACATGCGACCCATACAAGTTTTCATTCTCAAGACTGCCAATGCGTTGCTAACCCTGAGGACTAAAATGGAATGCCTCTATAAGTACCCACGTCTCGTAATGAACTATAAGATCAGGGGCCTCCGGCCTAGCCAAGTTGCATTCTACAAAAGTAAATAAGTACACAGGACAAGCCTATGAATGCGAAAACATGTTGATATGTTGTGTTCATACACCAGAAGGGGAAAGATAGGTAAAAGGGATGGAATAAATTTTTAGCGAGTAAAAAAAGAACGCGTGAGAGAATAACTGTGCAGTGGGCCATGGGTTTGGTGGTGGCTGGTACGGTCACGAAAGTAAATTAAGAACCCATTTAAAAAAAACTGCTTGATGTCGTCACTGTCATTAGAGATACCAAATCATTTGAAACTTCTAGAATACTGAACCTCATTGCTGTAGAATGTCAGGTCGACTTTGGACCTAAGGTGGGTCACAAATTGAAGTGTTTAAGTGTACCTGCAGCGAGAGCAGCACCAGCACGCCGGTGTAGACGCCGCCGGCGGTGCTGGCGACGCCGGACGCGTGGTTGACGGCGCCCCGCGAGAGCGCGCCGGACACCGGCATGGACTCCACCAGCGCGGACGCGATGTTGCACACGCCCAGCGCCAGCATCTCCTGCGTCGCGTCCACGTACTTGCCCTCCGCTGGAAAAGATCAATCAAAAAATGTAGTTTGCGGGGGTGTTCAAGAGGGCGTGCCTGCGATTTGGACGAATACGCAAAATGCATACGTTATTAGACGCTAGTCTATAATTATAGGATACTTACCAGAATTTTATTAGGGCCGATACGTACATAACTGCCTATGGGTAAGTAATTCATAGTATAATTTTATTAGATTTGTGCTACGCAGCGGGTTTATAAGTCTGAGTATACATATATGCGATAGATCATTCGGAGGCCCTTTCCCACCTGTTACCACCCAGCGTTATTTTATTGCCACTTTATTCACCAGTGATATAAGCTAGCAAAAGTGTTTCTCATTGTCTCTATGAAACTGCCACAAGATATAATTTTAACTCGTGCTTTTTTCCAAGTCAATTAACTTACTGACACCAGTAATAATTTATTGTCAAGAAATGATTATGAACTTCATTTTAATCGTACAAAAAACTTTTAACTTACAGAAGACCTTAGCCAGCGCGATGTTCTCGAGGATGGAGAGCAGCGGCACGACGAAGATGGCGGAGCCCAGCGTGGACGTCATCTCCACGAAGGTGTACGTGTGGTTGCCCACCGTGGCCGAGAACGGCGGCGGCGACAGCGCGGGCAGGCCTGGCTTCACCTCGCCTGCGACACAGGACGAGGGTCACACTTGGGAGCTTGGAGGCTTAGTGAAAGATTCAAACATTCAACCGTTATAAGGGAATAGAGATGTCTAAGGCAAGGTAAACGAGCACAAACGTTCACCATCCCGACAATGACAGGTGATAGGTGACATTTTAGTATACATGGCGCAGCTGATTTGAGTGCCACTGAAGTGAAAGCTTGTTAAATTTGCAACGTATAGGGAATTGTCGCCTCTCACCCATCATTGTCAAGATGGTGAATACGGTGAAATGGGGGCTGACGGTGAGTAGGCTCTGGTTCCCAAAACAGCAAATGTGTAGACAGCATAGTTGTCAAAACTTTGGAATTATTTATCTTCTTGACAAACAATGCCCATTGGGTGATGGCAAATATGTGTCGGAGTCGTTTTTCGACTCGCATCAAAAAAGCGCTATATTCAAATACGCAGCGAAACCATGATCACACGGCTATATTAATACTCGTACTTATTAATTTTGAATAACAAACTTATTTAATATTCGATAAAAGGATCCATGTACAGTTGGTTTTGTTGGTTACTTTTAAAGTAAACGAACTGCTACATACATATAACACGAATACGCAACGCCAAGTGAAATACGAGACTACAATGGATGAAATGCATCTATGCTTATCATTTCACCGGCTGTTTTACCGTTACACAATAATTGCTCCTTTTGACAGGTAAGAGAGTAATATGGTGGTGACAATGCATGGTCTGCGGTGATCTAGATGTGTTGGCTACTTGTTTTCAAAACACGATTGGCACTGACCAGTGAGCACAAATGGCGTCTGGTGGTTGGTGTCGAAGTAGTACGCGAGCGCGGCGCACACGAGCACCACGAGGATGTTGCGCGTGGTGGAGAGGAACCACAGCGCCTGCGCGGCCGCGCGCGCGCAGCGCCCGCCCTCCGCGCCCGCCGTCTCCGCGCCGCGCACCTTGATGTCCTTCACTTTCTGAAACAATTGGACAGTAGACAGTAGGACATATCTTTGATTCATCAGTTGACACTGACCGTGGAATCCAACCCTCGAACCCTACGCGAAAATATCCAGTTGTTAATGATTTATTTCGAAATTATGAAAAAAAACATAGTGTTCCATTTGACAATAGATTGTTATGTCCGGGGGCAAGTAGTCCATATGAATGTGCATTCATGCTATGCTTTTGTTTTGACTTGACAGTCATCATTCCTATTATAATTACTCAAATATAAAGCTTAGCTTTTTGGAATTTTCATCTGCAGCAAGGTCATTAACATAATCTAAACAATTGCTGACTTTAGTAACAAAGGGTGTCATTATATATGTAAGGCGTATGACCGATGGAGTCAAAGAATACTACAATGGCCACCATGGAGCTGGATGATTGATAGTGACACCGCTTTTCCTCAAGTTCCAGAAATGTGAAGTTTTTTCTTTATACCTACATTATTATTCAGGAATTTCATTAGGTACACATAGTAAAACCATATTGCTTTTGAGGTAATATCGTTTCGTTTTTAACCCGGCCGCCATTAATGTCTAGTACGAGTAAATAAAAGTTATCAAAACTTAAACAATACGATAACAAGACAAAATAAATATCGTTTTTCGTCGTAGAATAGAGAGGCCCTGCGCTCCCTGAAATTGTCGCCAGGGAGCGCCATGCAAAACACTAACTAGAAGTTACACATATTTAAAGACGCTACCATATTAAAATATGTAAATTACCAGTCTCAATTGGTCTAACACAGCGGTAGATAAAGCTAGACGACAGGTGATCATTAAAATTTGCTAATGACAGACAAACATCAAGATTCTCGACGTTCCGGCCTTAGATAAAACCATATATTTATCTAACTACCCATCTGCTCCTAGATAATTACTTCACTCTACACACCCACATAAGGTTCATATTCCCTTATACAGGAAGCAAGCCAATCGTAAATGCATACTGTGCTATGTAATTTTCACACGATATAATTTAACACTGTGTTAAACGGCGATCTCGGATGACGCGCGTCTTGCGGTAAGTACGCGCAATTAAGAACCAAGGTAAACTTATAATCCAAAGAATAACGCATTAGTGAACTTACGTCGTAGGAGGGAGGCCTATGTTCGTAGGGCTTCAGAATCCCTAAAAACGTTTGTCCTAACACATCGTTTGTCCGAATTTTCATTTGCCCTAACTGGTTTTCAGCTGAGTCAGGTAACTTTTTAAGTTTTCCAATTATATCTGGGTTTGGTTAAGTTGGGGTTATATTATTGTAACAACAATAAAAAGTTTTAAAATTTAAGCGGATATAGCTTTAGGATAAACGATAATTCGGACAAACGGTGCATTAGGACAAATGACGATTAGGGATTCCATAGAGAATTGAATAATTCTTGAAGGAGCCGAATGAATAAAATAAATACAAGTCCGAGGATCGCCTTACATCAATAAAATGGTCCCAGAATCATAGGGTTGTATTATGGATACTAGACATTGATCAATATATTTACTCGTAGGATACATATCCTTCAAATATTATAACCGTAATCATAAAATACAATAACTATAGTCCTAGCCTGCAATAATAGTCCAATATTCCACATTACATTATTCTAAAATATGATACCTTACTGCTATTATTGCTGGGTATATGTAGGTACTGTTTGGCCTCAAATTGACAGCTCTAAACTCTAGCTATAGCTAAATCTGTCATATTTTTAGAATAATGTGAAAAGTAAAATTGGACCATTGTTGTAGGCCAGGACTATAGTTGGGTAGTTTTACGGTAGCTATGTACTTTGTACAAAGAAATTGTCCAGGGGCTCTATTATAAAAATTTAAGTTACGTTATCTCCATTACTTCCTTTTAATTTAAGAAAGATATTTGACTCACCCTGAGCAGGAGTAGGACCACGATGCAGGAGACGCCCAGCACCGAGTCCCAGAGGCGCGTCTCGCCGATGTGCTCGTACAGCCCCGTCCACACCTGCAAGGAAACACGTCAGACAGCGCCGCTGGAGGGGACGAGAGCCTGCAGGCACGTGTGCAGGTGAGCCGCTTTATGGCAAGGAGAAGGCAAATGCTGATGGCCAATATGCATGCCTATAGTCAGTCAATCATAAATAGTTTTCAATCGACCGTTGATGTATTGATCAGTGTTCTGTTTCTATTGGCTGATAAACAATAACGTGGTTTTTTGTTTTTGTTCAATAAAGTACCTACCTAGACATATACCCCCTATTCTAGCCTCCTAAGGCCTAAGGTCCTACCCGTAGTACTTATTAACTTTTTCAATCAGACCCAGCTCCTTCAACAGTTGTGTAGTCATAGCGTACCACGGCCCTACCAGTAGGACTTAATAGAAAACCCGCCATTTTGTTTTAAAATTTTGCGTTAAACGAATTATGGCGTGTCATCTAAGTAAGTCTTTGAAGTAGGTACTTGGGCCTGAATGAGTACAAAATAATAGTACTACTGGTAGGACTACGGGTCGTAGTGACTACAAGCTGAATTTTTCGTTGGGTTTAGGAGGCTAGGCGGTAAAAACCATAATGTCTTTGACGTGTTATGATATTTAACTCGGTCGCCATTACTGTCCAGTCAATAAGAGCTCACCGCAATGGTGTTTACCGCAAAAATCTCGGCCCTGGAATATAGATAATGCAATCTTAAGTCTGAAAATGCGTTGCAACCCAAAGGATTATGCTGTCTTTCCCGCAGTGGAAAAAAACAATGTTCGTTGGCAGCACGTAAACGCCTAAGTACGATGAATTTACCAACACGTAAGTAGTCCCTTTCTGAAGCACCTATACAATCAGTTATCATCTCCACCCTATACATCTAAACAGGTCTGTCCTTACCCCTAAATATTTAAAAATATGCTAATAAACATAATTAGAATACAGCCTTGACGGTGCTAAAGAATTCAAACGATTTTCACGCCGACATCTGGAGCACTTCGCAATGATTGCGTCGGCCGATTGGACGAATACTAATCATTGTTTGTCGCAAAAACCAAGGCCGATAGAAAGCAGCCATTGCTGGCTGGCAAAAACCCTCGATTATGTTTGTGTTGTTAAAAAATATATGCAATTAGAGATGTAAAAAAGTAATAGAATAGTGTGATGTGGGCCTGTCATTTGGGTCTTTAGCCACCCATTTGTTTCGATACCTACCTCAGTGGATTAGAATATTTACACAGCTGTGTAGGTACAGTCAACCAATTTGATTTCTAGGCCACTTTGGACTATGTTAAAGTGACGTTGTCAACCAAAACGTAAGAGACTCCCTATGATTTGGTTTACAACGTCACGTTGACAAAGTCCATAGTGGCCTAGGAATCAAATTGGTTGACTGTACGTTCGAATGTGGTCAGTTAGGTCATGATCTGGTTAGGTTTTCGGAAAAGATCAGACGAGGTGTGGGACCGAACAACTTGGCGAGAGAGAGAGAGGAGGCCTTTGCCCTGCAGTAAGTAGGTTACTGTCAGCTCATTAGATGGATTGGGAGATGAATTGTAAAGTGCATATCACTTAAACATTAAGCTTACCTATCTTTTTTTTATCGAGTAGAGCGATCAATTAAAACTAAATATGGTACAATTGTATTTAACAAAATATTCCATACACACACGGACAAACGTAATGTTGTGGCAATACTGCTACCTTTGCTACCTTTGTTCCGTATTAGTCTCACACAAAAGTAAATAGAAAAATTATTATTGTATATGTTATCGTCTTAATTCTTTGTTATTGTAAACCGTGTCGTTTTTGTGTCAATACATTTATTTTCTTTCTTTGTTTTTCTTTCTATTGTACGATTTATAATGTCACCGAAAGAATCCAACGGTGTCTGATGTATCCAGGGAATAGCTAATATTAAAATTCTACATAGTTTGCGCTCCTTCCTTAAACCGTATACTTAGAGTATAGGTTTAGAGTTATGTAGGTATGTTAAAGAAAAAATTGCTAATTATGTCCATTTAAAAAGGAAGAAATTATGCGCAGATGGCTTCCGAAGAGGCTTTTAGACGTTACGCAAGATCGAAGAGTAGGCGCCCGTATATCAAACGATTGTAACTTGTACTCGTATTACAAGCGAAATCCCTTTCCAACGATATGTATTGAAAAGAGACTTCCACTTGTATTACAAATAACAAGTTTTTGATAAGCAGGCCCCTGGCAGTTTCCAAGACAACGTAGTATTGGTATGTACCTTCCTTTAGCAAATCCCGGATAAAAAGCCACCGGCATCTACGCTACAAATTTGGCATGTCCAATTCGAATAGAACACAGAACTAAGTAAATTATATAGTTTAATTTCTAAGTTTTATTATAACCTTTTACTGTGGAGGTTACCTGCAGGAACTTGCCCCCGGGGAAGCTCAGCCCCAGGATGTCCTTGACCTGCGTGGTGGCTATGATGATGGCGGCGGCCGACGTGAAGCCGACCGACACCGGCCCGCTGATGAAGTCGATCAGGAACCCTGCGCACAAGTCACAACCACACATCATGCTTTGAGGACGGTGCACCGAGGTCGGACCGCAACGGTTATCATGTCCGTTTAGGTTCATTTCGTCCACATGGCCATTTCGTTCACATTCCTACTTCGTCTACAATCTCACTTCGTCAACATTCCCATCTCATCCATATTCCCATCTTGTCCTTTTCCCATTTCGTCCACATTCCCATTTCGTCCTTATGCCCACGTCATCCACAATCCCACTTCGCCAACATTCCGAGCTTAACTAGCACGCGTAAAGGTAAATCAGAAGAATAAAAAAAAAAGTGGACGAAGTGGGAATGTGAACGAAAGGGGAATATGGCCGAGATGGGAATGTTGATAAAATAGGAAGTGAACGAATCGGGAATTGATGGTGGAAGAAATGGGATTGCTGACGAAGTAGGAATGTGAATGAAATGGGAATGTGGACGAAGTGAACCTAATCGATCATGTCTAATGCCTCGTATGAGCTTGTACCCGCGGCCCCCGCGGGCCTATTATGGCCGTGTTTATCGATGTGAATAAAACAGCTGTCACTCTCTGACCATTTAGCAAGTGCGAGAGTGACGGATGTTTTATCCACCGCGATAAAGGCGACCATCATACGGGCCCTGGATGCATCGGGTTTTAAGTGTTCGAACCCCAGCGGTTGCCCAAAGTACGGCGCGGTTTGTTTATTAAAATACACATGTGCTTACACTTTTCTTTCGTTATGATGATAATTATCTTATCCTATGCAAATGGGATCTTATCGAGTACACTTCGACCTGGGGTTTTTTTTGGAAATCACTCTATTTTTTCGGAAGCTGATGTCGTAGTGGCGGTAAGAAACAGGAAGAATGAAATTGTCGCAATACTCATTCAAAAATATTATAATGTAAGTAGGTAACTATGAAAAAGTTGTATGTATCACGAGTGTATTTAAACACTGTATTGCTGATTTGCATCGATATAATAAATGTACATAGGGGAACTTAGATCTCTTCCTAAACCCTTGGATATAATAAGTAAAGACAATGTACGAAATTAACCGAAAACCATAATTAGTACCTATACATACATCCGAGAAAAAAAAAACATTATAAATATACCAATATATGTTTACTCCCACCTACGTAAACCGCAATTAAAGGTGGAGTCATCTATCAGCACCGATTCTCATTTTGTCTATATAAAATAGCTTTACTTTGTATCAAGATCCCGCCTTTCGCATGCGTACGCATCGTCATACAAAACAGCCATTATAGACAAAATCCGAATGGGAAAATCTACAACAGAGTTAAGGGGACTCTCAGTCAGTAAAGTGAAAATTCTGCGCTAGTTAAGTGATGCGTTCTATGAAACCATTGTGAGTCATGGAGTCAGCAGGCGCTTACTTTTCTTAGAAACTACAGTTTTCATGTTATTGTCTAGTCTCCGCGAAGGCTGAATTAGTTTTAATGAAGCCTGCTCGGTTCCCATCCATCGTTTAGCGTCACCGTGACAGCTTACTATCCATCTCAGAGATCATGCGACGACGTTCCCAGTGGCCATTAAATTAATTAAACAATTCGTGCAGAAATAGACAAATTATTGCATACTTCAAGAATTTATAAACGCTTATGCAATCGTTAACTGTGTTGGATCACTTGGTTTATAAATAACATTTTCAATTTGCTATGGATTTTGCTATTTCTTTGATTTAACTGTTTTTTTATTTCTATTCTATCCTATACGCTTATTTCTGATTCGAGATAAAACAAACACACGGACCGTGAGATAGTTGAAGCGCTGGAAACTACGCGGGGACGTAATTCCACCTGTCTGAATTACCGACACGGCTCGAAGAAGGTTATGGCCAAAGTTGCGAAAGAGGTGAAGAGTAGCGATCGCACAGACCACCACCAACCACAACCAGCGGTGAACGTCCAGACACCTCAGTGGATAGCGACAGTGCAGGACTGCAGAACCAATCTTAGTGATCTTTGTTTTAATTACTACGACTAAGAAGCCGTTAGGGTTGTTAGCGTATTTGCAGTGCTGCCATGCACAGCGCGCTTACATTTCCTTACGTAAATTTTTTTGTTCTGCTATTGAACTGAACTTTTTCTTGTCGTGACAAAATAGGCAACTAATACTATACAATATAATTTTATCAGTACCTATCCATCTATTTAACGTGGACGATATGTATCTGGTGAGATAGAGGGAAGCCGGTGTTTAACGGACAATGCCAGGAAATAATGATTCAAAGTAGTTTCAGCAGCGGATATCTGATGGCCATCGCGCTCGGTGATCCGATGAGTCAAGTGCTCGTCCTAGACTGATCGTGACGCTATAACGTCACCACAATAATTCTAGCAAGGAGATGGTTCATCTAGTTTAGTGTTTCAACCTTTTTCATGACACGACCTAAGCCTTTGGCATTAAAAAATTTTTCGCGACCAAAAGACCCCGACCCCGACCACGACCCTTAGCTTTTTCATCATGAATTTAATTTTAATATAATTTATATTTTGAAGCTTTATTGTTTTTTTACTGAGGTAGTTATCTCGAGTTCTTGCAACCTCCCTCCAGAAACTTGTTGTTGAAAAACACTGATCTAGTTAAATGGAGTTGGAAAATTTGTATAAGTTATACATCGTAGTTAGTACATACGAGTACCTACGATAAATTTCTGTATATAGTTTCGAACAAAGAACTTGCAAAAAGTTCGTAGATTGATTCAGATTCACACTCAATATGCTTAGTATTGGATGTTCGGTTTTTTAATCTCTAATCGAATTTCCATTTATCCAAAAGCTAACTAGGTACGTTACGTTGGGGCTGTTTTTATTGTAATATCACAATTTACAGCCTTTTATTTTCGTTACATAGAAGCTAGTACTAGTTATAACTACCTAATAAAAAAATGTGACCATTGCCAATAAATTGGAAGCCTGTTTCCCTTTCTTTTGATCCTAAATTATTTACAGTCATAATTTTTATATCATTGGAACCGTAAAATTTTCAGAACATTTATAATGTTACGTATAGATAAGATAAGGTTGTGTTAGGTTAGGTTATTTACACATTATGAGTAAACAAATACCTAGACAAATAAATAGACCTCAAAAACCACGTCAGTATTATGACAAATTATCATTATGAACTAAGTTAAATCATTGTGTTATTACCTATTTAAAGGCTCAGTCACGATTACCAATGGTTGTGTAAGAGAGTGGTCTACTTTTCTCCACGGCGGCGACGATGGTGTTGAAGGTCCCTTACAGCGGTCACGGTGAAGGCCGGGCGGCGCCCGCGCACAATTGACGTCACAGAAACAGCTGTGAAATGGCCCCGCCCTTATGCCATTAGGATAAGGCGCATTATTGCTTGATGCGCATAAATTAATGTGGTTAGTAAAAAGCGTCTAGAATGGTTCTATAACAATTCTATAATCGATGTTATGATGATCGGGGTTCGGTCGGGAGAGTTTCTAAATAGAAAAGGAGTGCTTGAAATTGTTTTTCTGTGTATAAACTGCTGCTTGAACCAGCGGGGATATACATTTTTGTTAGTTATCGTTATAGTGATGCGTTTATTGGTAAAAATTGTGTGATGTGGATACCTAGTGTTTGAGATTATATTACGGATGTCACCGAATAATTTGGCATATAATGCCCTTGGACACGAAAGACGAAGGAGACGCGTTGCCGGCTGATGATAAAAAAAATACTCGTCTCTTATTGTTCTTTAAGGTTATAAAAGAAAAGATATAAATAAACACATATTTTTTTGTTATCGAAATGGCAATCGACAGTATTATCCACCTGATGGAAAGTAGGATCTGAGATCCATAGACAATGCATCTGAAGATTGCAATCTTAACATTGCAAATACGTTGCCAGCACCGAGGACTGAGATGGAATGCTTCTACGCGAGTCATTTCACTAGCTGTCCTATCCGAACACTGGGAGACAACAATATTAATTTAATTATAGTTATATAGATAGTTTAATTTTATTTCAATAAGTTTTCTATATGTAGATACGTCGGCCAATAAAGTGGTCTACCAGTTGTGACAAAAGTTTCTGTGAGACCTAATTATTGCTAAGGGAAAATAGAAAGAAGACAGGAAAGAATAATCGAGCTTGTTGTATAATGAACTTCAACCGTAGGGTGGTAGACCACATTTTTGACCGACTGTACCTATCTAATGGTCTATTCTTAAACATTTTAAAGAAGAGGAGATATTTAAGGTCATTTTCTTAGAATATCCGGGAACATATGTGTGGTATATACGATGAGGCGTACTACGGAACGCCCTCTTGGAAATGGTCTCCAGCTCTGGTATGTCGTAGTTCAATGTGTTTTATTTAACAACAACACATCAACCATTTCTAGGCATCAAAAATATCCTTACTTTATTTTATGTTTAAATCTGGTTTCGGGAAAACACTCGTATTATGATCCAAATGACTTACAAACGTACCTAGTGTTTATCCCAGAGTACTGGATACTCGAAAAAAAGGAAAAAACCACAAAACCAGGGGTCTACTTAGTTTGGTTAATCTCGTCTTATCAGCAGAATTGCAATTTCTCGACACAAGTCAAGCGAGTGATTACGAATATTACTAACAAATGGTTACTGAATACAAATGCTGACTCTGTGAAGTTCGTAGTATTGTACTACAGAAGCACGAGTTGAATTTTCTCGCGAGTCGGTTGTGAGTCTCTTTTATTGTAGTCTTGTTAGACTAGTACAGTCACGAACCGGCATTGTTGAGCCACTTGCCATTGTTCGTAATTTAGCCGTGTATTCAATAACCGATGTCACCGACTGGCTGACAGCTGTTCAATTAGCATTACACGGCCAAATTAGAAACACGGGTAAGTAGCTCAACAATCTCGGTTCGCGACTGTACTTAGTTACAGTACAAAATAAGTATTTACACGTGAGCCTCCCAGACGACTCTAGAATATATATAACACATTCTTCGGACGTAGTCTTCTATGAATTAAATGAATACCTTTAATTTTTGCGCAGACTAATATGTAGTAAAATAATAATGAATTACCTCGGCATCGACACACCACCGCTCTGAATTATAACAAAATAAACCGTAGTTTTTCAAGTTAGCTGCATTTTTCATACTTTTACTACGTTTTATCCACGTCTTAGTATTGTCTGGGTGTGGAAAGTTTTGTTAGAGCCGTAACTAGTTGCAGGAAGTAGAATATGTTAGCATGACAATCGCCAGCGGCGGTTGTTTGTCACAACAGCGATTGTCGCCGATCGCAGGAGACACGGCGATGCGACACGGTCGCGCGACAATGCCGACACAATAGCGCTTGTGTTTCCAACAAAAAGTTAATAATGAGCGTAAACAGAATGTATTAAGGGGAGCTATGTGGAATGGCATTGGCATTAATATACCTACATTCTGTTCTGTACAGTTTGTTTGTTTTGAAGATGAATTTAATGCATTGTTGTGAATATTAAGACTGCGCCGAGCAAACGACGAGCGTCCAGTGGCGCCCTCATTACTTTTATTGGGATTTCTAATTAACTAAAGGATTTCCTTGGACCAAAACAAAATGTGTTTGTAGCGCAAGTATAAACACAATTTATGGGATACGTAACAAACTTTTCACACCACCTGCTCGACAATGCCAAATTACATATCATGCAAACCTTACGCAAACCAAATCATTAAAGCCCTTGGCTTTAGCCGGGGTGTAATGTTGTACTGAATCTCATTATAACCCGCTGGGTTGTAATATTTTCACTTTTCATAGTTCTTATTACAATGGCCTTAAAGTCTAATTTCGTAATAAAAGATCAACTAATACTCGAAGGCCGGGCGCGGCGCCGCCGTCACCGCCTTGGACGCGGCGGTGACGGCAATTTGACGGTAACGGTAATTTGAAAATCGAACATTTTCTAAAATCGAGCTGGCCACGGCAAGCTGAATGGAACACATTTGAAATTAAACAAAAGCCGCGAGTATTGTAAGACGCTGCAATAAAATACATTGGTGATAACTGCAAAGTTTTAAATAAATATATCAAAATTGAAGAAAACCTCAAATATCAATTTTCACTTTTAATTTTAATTTACTATAATAAATCGCTGTTTTTAGTAGACTCGCTTTTTTATTGTCTCGCAAAAGGTGAGAAAAGTAGAGTACACTCCTCGGGGATAAAGCTGTTTTCGTCTTGGGCGCGCTTGAACCCCTCACTGCGCTCAGGACTCTTCTTAATTCCCTCGCTTCGCTCGGGAATTAACTCGTAACACCCTCGCTGCGCTCGGGAGTTAAATCTGGAGTCCTTCGTTACGTTCAGGATTCAATACCGCGCCCGTGACATAAAACTGTGCTTTATCCCCTCGGTGTATAATCTACTATTAATAACAATTACCCTTTGAGTAGTCAGCTTAACGGGAAAAGGTGGCCACTTGTTTTCGTTAAGTTAATAACTCGAAGGTGAATTGTTATTAAAGTTTGTTACGTATCCCATAAATTGTGTTTATACTTGCGCTACAAACACATTTTGTTTGGGTCCAAGGAAATTCTTTAGTTAATTAGAAAACCCAATAAAAGTAATGAGGGCGCCACTGTACATCCGGCGTACGCTCGGCGTAGTCTTAAGTATATAAGATCGAAATACGTATAGAATCATAAATAAATCAACGGTTACGGTTTACCCTTGTTTTGTAGACACTCATTTCATAGAACGCATCACTGAAAGACTCACAGAATGTTCGTTTTATAGAAAGCTATTTCCTGCTGAACTCGTGCTGATTTCAGGTTACCTTGTGATGGTTACAAGTCTAACCTAACCTAACCTATGTGAATCATATTTAAGATAAGCAGAAAATACATATTTATACTTCACGCCGTCTAATGCCAGAATACCATCATGTTATGTACCCATGTTCTTGTGAATAAATAATTTACTTACTGACACTTACTTCATTATGTTCAAGTATATTGGTTTTTGTTAACGTGGGAGAAAATCTTCTGCAAGATAAATCTACCTATGCGAAAGTGCCCTTTCTCAAGAAGTTAAATAAAAATACATATTGTATTGCTGAGATGATTGAGTATTATGTGAACCGCGTAATAAATCCCAAACAAATCGTGAATAACAGTTTTATTTAAAATTATACTTACTCTTTAAGTATAAATTACTGTGACAATGGCGATACACACACCACGTCTCGGAGGAGTAAAGGAAGTTTGGGAACGCAATCTTAGTGGCCAGCTTTTAGGCCCATATTAATAAACTCATCTTGGCTGAGATGCGCGTCACAAGATACGTCAAAGTAAACGTCAAACCATAGAACACTGTCATTTTTGACGCATCTCGAGACGAGCATTAGAGTTGAGATTAGTTTATTAAAGCAGCGACCACACCAATGCTTAAATAACGGTGACGGTACGAAATCGTACTGACGCGTCGTATTAGCACCGTTTTTGACGCATGCTGTCCACACCGGTGCTCAAAATTCACAGACGGTGCGTAAACAAAAGAATGTGTCATAGTAATAACATGGCGTCAATTTTGACGTACCGTGATATTCGCAACGTTAAGCAGCGGTGTGGGGAGCGTGCGTCAAAAACGGTGCTAATATGACGCGTCACTGCGATTCCGTACCGTCACCGTTTTTTAAGCATTTGTGTGGTCGCTGCTTGATACGGTCCTTAGAGACCCGAGACAAAGAACGTCAGAGAAGGCCCTAATCTATATCAGTTGATTGTTAACGGAGGTTGACCAGAAGCTGATAGACTTACCCAGCTGCAGTATCCCCATCAGCAGCTCCACGCAGCCCGAGAGGAACGCCAGCAGCACCGCGAACTCCGGGCCCAGGCCGTGCAGGTTCTCGCGCGTGAGGATGGCGGCGATGGCCGTGGGCCCGATGGCCGAGTCCTTCACGGAGCCGAACACCGTGTACACGAAGCACGCCATGAAGGAGGAGTAGAGGCCGTACTGCGGGGGCAGGCCCGCCACGCCGGCGTACGCGATGGCTTGCGGGATCACGGTCAGGCCGACGGTTATACCTGTGGAAAAATGCCTAATAAATTTCTGACAATCATGAAGAAATTATTAATTGGGTTCTTGCCGCGATTTCAATTAATTAGTGAGTTTTTTGGCGATAGTTTCAAAAGTGCATGCAACATGGTTTATACTGATTAACGATTACGTTAAAAACAGTGAAGAGCCTACGGGTGGTCATTTTATACGTAACCAGGGCCACTTACTTTGTTTTAGTTCAACCACAAACAATGTTATGATGTCAGTGAACTGTAAACAAAATTGATTTGATGTAACTTTAGAATAGAGCGCCTCAATGAAATAATATTAGCATTGTAATCCTTTGCATTACCTATAACAAGTTTCCGTTAGGTTGTATAACTAGAGAATACTTGTGAGTTGCGACTTTGCACACGCGGAAACCGTTTCCCGATATTAACTCTAGTCTCTCCATTGGCGCAAAAAATTTGAGAAATCCCTTCTAAGGTACTTCAACATCTACGTCCAGCGGTTTAGGTAAGGTGTTGTCCGATTTTTTCGTCAGCAGTTACCTAACTGAACTAAATGAGTAAGATTCGGAAATCAAATCGAAAATATGACATTGTTCAAATTTAACGAATGGTTACGGTTTTTAACCACTATGCGTGAAACAAAACAACTCGCCGTTAATCGGTCACGTCACGGAGGCCTTTTATCATTGTGTATCGATTATATCTACATTAGTTCATCCAGAAAATTTATGGACTGTAAAGCAGTTAGGTTAGGAGCAGATTTGATGACGTCATCAACACAGATGAGCGAGCCGCGCGTGCGCAACGTCCACGCGCCGGAACTGGCACAATGGACAAGCGACCGACCGAGAGCCACTTCCGATGTCTGGAGTATTGGATGCGCTAATATTCGTTTGTTTTATTGTTTCTTTTTCACTGCTAATGTGAAAATTTAAATAGACAAATAGAGAAATAAAAGTCTACCATAGAGCCGTTCCGTGTGGTCTTCAGATTGTCAATAGAGCTCAAATTTTATCTGTTGGTCGTTTTCCTCCTCCATGCCGTGATCTACAATAGTGTCGTCTAGAATCAAACATTTGAAAATACTATAAAAAAACGGGTCTCTATTGACTGCCATAATTATTTTTAGTCATAATATGTTTTAAGTCATAATTTTTGCAAGTCATAATGCATTTTTCTCGGGACACGGTTATATTATCAGGATTTTTATAAAACTAACCTAACCTAACCTAACCTAACTAATCTACACGATAAACGTTTATTAAAAACTGTAACTTCAGCTTGAAAGAAATTATGACAAAAAAAAGTACGACTAACAATACATAATGACCAACGATATGTATGGCAGTCGAAGGGATCCGAAAAAAACCATAAGAGTTCAAAAGCCTTGAAAACTACTTGCATTAAAAATGCGGTTGATAAAGTTCGAGTAACATTACAGAACCATGTAATGGTTTATTCGTCGTCGATCAGACACAAACACGTGGCCGTCCAACACGAGCGCCGACGAACATCGGAGAAGCAACAAACCGACACGGACCTCATCATGTTATGATAACTGCTTCGTAACTGTCGTACGGTTCTAGCAACAAGTTTCATTTTAAACTAGGTTAAGGCTACTTCAGCTGACTTCGCTAGCGTAGGACTCCTTGACGTAGTTGCCTCTCGGGAACTGCAACAATATCCGGGAGGAAAAGTTATTTGTTTCCTGAGACTTGCAATAAAACTTGCAGAAGTTGACTACTGTCTTACTCTAACTTTAAAATTTGAAAAAGACAGCTAATTTGTGCTTCTTGCTCTGAAACTTAAAGTAAGACAGCAGTCAACTTGTGCAACTTTCATTGCTAATCAATTTCGCCCTTAAGGTCTTTCAGTGCGCCAAATTTGATCAGAAATTGTTGATTGAGTCACCAACATCTTATTATCTTTACCAACTGTCAAATTAACAATATTGTTATCATAATGATATTAATTATAGTACTAATATAAAAGTTAAAGTCATATTTTATTGGTAATAACGACCTCTTGCTTGAAAAGCGCGCTGACTGGTAGACTTTCTTTCGTATCGGGCTTAAATTTTCATTTTTCTATCTTCTCTGAAAGTTGCATTAAGACACTTAAAGGATATTTTTTCTCGAACTTAGCATAGGTACCAATATTAAAAAAACACTTCACATTCCATTCCCTGGATTAAACGGCCAATTTACTTAATTAATTTAATTTAACAACTTTTGAGTTATTGCATTAATTTCCAGCATTGTTTGTCCCTGAGCCAATCAATTTAATAGCTTATTACCTACCTACCTCGATCGCCGCGAGAGCGTCGTTTCAGTAATTACGCATTAGTTCTACTTCTACGTTGACGTCACTGAACAAGTACAGTGAAGAGAACTATTCCCGTAAAGTCAAGAACTTTAATTTGGTACCCATCTTAGGTCAATCTTTGAGGGCGGAATGACTGGAGAGCCACTCGACCGCCCGTCTGCCTCGGCCGCGTCCCCACTCATCATCATCATAGGTCCAAAGTCAATCTGACATTATACAACAATAAGGTTGGGTTTCTTAAAGTTACAAAATGACTTGACATCTCTAATGACATTGACGACTTCAATATATTTTTTTGAAATGGGTCTTATATTAACGGTCGTGACCGTATCATGGGACTATCACGACAACGCAAACAGAGGGGTGCTTTAGTACTAATTATAAGTTTACCGCGTGTATCTGCGTCTCGGTGTGTGTCGTCGTAGCTCCCAAATGAATAAACCGATTTTAATTAAGTTTATTTTGGCGCTAGCTGTTGCCCGCGACTCCATCGGCGTAGACAAATAAAACAAAGCCCATGTTCATCAGAGATAATGTAGGATTCTAAAGGTGAAATATTTTTTTAATCGATCTAGAAGTATCAGGGCCTATTCAATGCAAACACACAATCAAATCTTTCCTCTTAAGGGCCACTTGCACGCAGAATTTAGTTAGTAGACGTCAGATTCATACGAAAACTGTCATTTTAACTCGAGTTAGTGTCTTAACCCAGGGTTAAACTTTTCGTGCAAGTGGCCCTAAGGCCCACTTGCGTGGACCAGAGTTAGCGTCTTAACCCGAGGTTAGGCGGCAAACCACGTACAAAAGTAGACGCTTAGAGGCATTCCATCTTAGTCCTCAGGGTTGGCAACGCATTTGCAGTCTCAAGATTGCATTGCATTCTTGTGAATGCGAATGTCTATGGGTCACAGTTTCCACTTACCATCAGGTGGCCTGTGTGCTCGTTTGTCTACTCTATGCCACAAAAAAAAAAAAAAAAAAAAAGTCTGACATGCTTTTACACGGTTTTTTATTAGGGACTACTAATTTTATTTATTGCCATTTTTTATCCTTCCTTTTCACTAGGAATGACTTAAAAATGCGTGTAGTTTATTGACCGCGCTGAATCTATTACACATCCGGTTGTAAGGTCGAGGGATTCAGCACTTGTATCTACACACTATATTCGTGCGTGTAGTTCACAACAAAGTACAAATGGCGAACTGAATACCCAATGGCCGGTTACTGTTGGATCGTGAACTACGTCAGGACCTTTATGGAAGGGATACGTGAAGCATTGAATTGTCTGCTGTGTGCCGTCTGTGGGTAAACCAATTTGAATACAAGATAATATTTTTTTTCATTTGGTCATCACCTGTTTTTTCCGGGCATAGAGAAAGAAAAATGAGGACAAAGTCCACCCGATGGTAAGTGGAATCTGAGACCCATAGACATTTTCATTCTCAAGAGTATAATTTAAGACTGCAATCGTAAGACTAAGTTGGAATAACTCAATGCTAGTCATTTCAACTGTTGTCTTTTCCCCACGCCAGAACGTAACAATGCGAACACTGCTGCTTGTCGTTAGTATATAGGATAAAGGATAATGGCGGTAGCGATAACGACGGACCACGGACCCTGCACAAGGTCCCACCACCGGGAAATCGTTGTATTCGGGGGGTTTAACTTTATGGAAGTCGGTAAGGTCAATCAAGAATTTTATTATGAGTGTTGAATCAAGTTTCAGTATTCAGTAATTTATTGCAATAATTATCATAATATTACAAAGGTCTTGGTTAGTTCTAGCTATAGGTACTGTTTGAACAGTTCATTATGTAGCCTGATGGGCGCCGCAGTATTAGGGAGAGGAGGACTCATCTACATTTGAAATTCGTCATTGACTAAGGTATTCATTGAGCGAGTAATCAGTACTTATTTATCAGTAGCTATTTAGCTGTTTAAGTTTATTTACGGAACTGTTAGCGTGTGCGAGGCTCGTGGTATTTATTTATTTATTTATTTATCAAAAATGGAATTATTCTTATTGAGACAACCAGTTCGACATTTTGACATAACTAACGTGTAGGCTCGTAGCATCATCTCTTGGCTGCAAGTGGTCAGGTGTAGTTTAGAATGAGGTCGAATATTTATTTCTGTACACTGCTATAACAGGTTGAACTTGTATGTAATTGAATTTCACAATATTGTTACGTGTCAATAGTATTAAAAAAGAAAAGAAAGAAGAAAGATGAAGAAGGAAAGAAAATGATAAAAATACCTAAAAAGTATATAATTACAAAGACAATGGAATTTCACAATACCGTCACTTATTTCTTGTCAATGATATCAAGGAAGATGACAAAATACTTAAAAAGGATATAATTATAAAGACAATGAGAAAAAACATAACGACTATTATTATTACGACCTTAACTTGTCGCTTTAGACGACCATCCGAATGAAAACAAAGAGCGGCCAAGAAATGACTTCCTTCTGAGACGACAATTAACACTCAGACTGCACGGAATGTTCAAGAATACGCGTAAATATTCAAATATCAGCTAATTGAGAGTTAAACAACTTAACACTGTGTTTAAACCTTCAGCTGTTTCCTGATTATTTAGCGTCACGTGTCGTTGATGTAAATGCACCGGCAATATTGATATTTGGTTAAGCCTGGGCGGTAATATTTTCAACTTAACGCTAATTATAAACATACAATTCACAAAAAAAACTGTGAAAGAATGTATGAAACATTAAGTGAGAGTGATTGTCTATGTTCTAATACAATGGTCTAACATCGGCCGACGGGCTGTTGGTGGTGCCCTTTAGGCCAGTTGTTTTAATATCAGTGTGTATGTGTACCAATATATAGTTCAG
>OZ014445.1:221591-428264 GCA_963966035.1 Acleris laterana
GTAGGTAGGTATTACGAAAATATTGTGAGACTGCACTGTGGGCGGAGGGTTGTTACCTTGGCGGCGGTGAAGTCCGCGGCCTGCACGTGCGTGGCGTCGAGCACGAGCGGCGCGGCGCGCGCGGCGTCCGCGGCCTTGCGCAGCGCGCGCCGCACGTACTCCGCCGAGGGGAACGCCAGCGAGCGGTCCACCACCGCCACCAGGTGCTCCACGCCGTCCGACGACTGCAATACACCACCATTCATCAAAAAGTTATAAAATCATCTCATAATTTAGTTCGGCTTATGGTGAATGAAAGGAACAGCATTCATTTCCTTCAAAGGCTGGCAACGGACCGACATACTATCAGACCATTGGAACCTTGACCCACCATAGAACTGTGTCACAGAGACGTTATGATTCAAGAAGAAGTGTCAAACAAATTGTTTTATAATGTCACTGTGACACCGTTCTATGGTGGGTCAGGGTTCCATTGGGCTGATAGTACAACCCTGCTTAGTTGCAAGTGATCATAGGCAGTGCTGATTAAACATCAGGAAACATGGAAACTCTGTGGCCGCCTTCTCAAAAAAAGGAAGAACTGAACTAAATCAATAACTTTTAAACTAGAAGTTCGAGGTGGTTAATGAGAGCTAAACCAATCAACTGGTTATGTCTCTCCGATTCTTGGAACTTCAATGATGCAACTACCTAACTGATAATAATACCTACGTCCTGAATTCCTGATCTACAGAAGTTCTGTAGCTACGACTGCTTTTCACTCACCGCAAACAGAACTTACGACGCTTTACGATGGTATGACTGCAAACCATGATGAACGAGTAGCAGACGTTTTTAAATATAAAGGTGGAAGAAAGCACAACTTGGTCAAGGCCTCGCAGATTGTAGGAACGGCCACTGCTTAGTGATAAAAATAACAATGACATGTACTCACGACGGCTCTAGTGACTCGAACGGAGGGTCTCGCAGAGGCATACAGAAGGAACAGCAGGTTGACGGCGATGCCGATGACGATGCCGAGCTCCAGCCTCGTCAGCAAGCACGCCGCGAACGTCACCACCGCCGGGATGATGTCCAGCTCTGGATCAACAATAATAAGCTGAAGGATTCTGCAGTAAAACATTGCTTTTAGAAAATATTTTTGCATTTACTTAGCACCTATTCAATTTTAAATGTTACTTTTAATGGTAACAGTAATAACCAGTCGCCATCGCAGTGTGGTCTGCTCTTTTTCACATAATTTTGTGTATTTTGTTTTGAGTTTAATGCTCAGATAAGGAAAAATGCCAGTTTAATAAATCAAGAGATAAGAGGAGAAATGAGAATTGATCTTTTATACTACGCAACGGATTTTAATGTATGTATATTTCCAGCAATAGATAGGATTCAAGAGGAAGGTTGTAATGTATAATGCATTCTGGATTATATACGGGTGTAACAGAAAACTCACATAAACCAAAGTGAAGCTGAAGATGTAGATTTAAAAGATCAAAGCATGGTAGGTACGTGGGGGTAAGGAATTACAAGTCATGAACGTTAGCCGAATCCCAAAAAAACTATCAAAATGTGGGTAAACTCACTCTTGGTCCGCCAGATAGGCTTGAAGACGTGCAGCTCCATCATGAAGACCACGGCCGCGATGATCACGGCCGCCAGCGACGCCTTCGGGATGTAGAAGAAGTACGGTGTGAAGTACTGCAACATTCAAACATATTTTTTAACGCAAACGTGAATGTGGTATTTGCAACCCATACAAGTTTTCATTCTCAAGACTGCCAATGCGTTGCTAACCCTGAGGACTAAAATGGAATGCCTCTATAAGTACCCACGTCTCGTAATGAACTATAAGATCAGGGCCTCCAGCCTAGCCAAGTCGCATTCTACAAAAGTAAATAAGTAACAGGACAAGCCTATGAATGCGAAGACATGTTGTTATGTTGTGTTCATACACCAGAAGGGGAAAGATGGGTAAAAGGGATGGAATACATTTTTAGCGAGTAAAAAAAGGACGCGTGAGACAATAACTGTGCAGTGGGCCATGGGTTTGGTGGTGGCTGGTACGGTCACGAAAGAAAATTAAGAACCTTTTTAAAAAATACTACTTGATGTCGTCACTGTCATTAGAGATACCAAATCATTTGAAACTTCTAGAATACTGAACCTCATCGCTGTAGAATGTCAGGTCGACTTTGGACCTAAGGTGGGTCACAAATTGAAGTGTTTAAGTGTACCTGCAGCGAGAGCAGCACCAGCACGCCGGTGTAGACGCCGCCGGCGGTGCTGGCGACGCCGGACGCGTGGTTGACGGCGCCCCGCGACAGCGCGCCCGACACCGGCATGGACTCCACCAGCGCGGACGCGATGTTGCACACGCCCAGCGCCAGCATCTCCTGCGTCGCGTCCACATACTTGCCCTCCGCTGGAAACGATCAGTCAAAAAATGTAGTTTGCTAGGGTGTTAAAGAGGGCATGCCCGCCATTTGGAAGAATACGCAAAATGCATAAGTAGGTACGTTATTAGACGCTAGTCTATAATATAGAATACTTACCAGAATTACGGCCTATACGTACATAACTGCCTATGGGTAAGTAATTCATAGTATAATTTTATTAGATTTGTGCTACGCAGCGGGTTTATAAGTCTGAGTATACGTATATATGCGATAGATGATTCGGAGGCCCTTTCCCACCTGTTACCACCCAGCGTTCTTTTATTGCCACTTTATTCACCAGTGATATAAGCTAGCAAAAGTGTTTTGATCAGAATATCTAATTTCAAATATTTCTCATTGTCTCTATGAAACTGCCACAAGATATAATTTTAATTATTTATTTATTTATTAAGGTAAACAAACAGCACAAATTAATACATGTAAAGGTAAAATACATTATAGAATATACATGGGCCAAAGAAATTTCCACCACTGGTTTAAATTACATTTTTCGCTCATAAAGGAGTAAAAAAGTAAAATTATGTTTGAATAACAATGAGACTGGATAAATATTAACAAATATGTATTCTTTTTTCACTTAAGTATTCCTATTCGACACACATTTAAACTAAATGTATTCTTAAGTAATCAATTTACTATTTAATATATACTCGTATAATACGTTTTTATCTACAATTTATTTTTTCTTTTTTTTGAACTCCATTTTTATCGTACGATAAACATTTAACTTACAGAAGACCTTAGCCAGCGCGATGTTCTCGAGGATGGAGAGCAGCGGCACGACGAAGATGGCGGAGCCCAGCGTGGACGTCATCTCCACGAAGGTGTACGTGTGGTTGCCCACCGTGGCCGAGAACGGCGGTGGCGACAGCGCGGGCAGACCTGGCTTCACCTCGCCTGCGACAGGACGAGGGTCACACTTAGGAGCTTGGAGGCTTAGTGAAAGATTCAAACATTCAAACGTTATAAGGGAATAGAGATGTCTAAGGAAAGGTAAATGAGCACAAACGTCATCTGATGGTGAGTAGGCTCTGGTATCCAAAGCGATGCGTATTCGAGTATTCGAAATAGATTTGACAAATAATCACAGTGTAAACGGCATAATTGTCAAAACATTGGCATTATTTATCTTCTTGACAAACAATACCAATTGGGCGATGGCAAATATGTGTCGGAGTCGGTTTTTCGACTCGCTTAAAAGGGCCAAATATTGGATATTTACAGTGAAACCGTCATCACACGGCTATATTAATACTCGTACTTATTAATTTTGAATAACAAACTTATTTGATATTTGATAATAGGATCCATGTACAGTTGGTTTTGTTGGTTACTTTTAACGTAGAACGTAGTTACCTAAACGAACTGATACGTAGGTACTTATAACACAAAAATACACAACGCCAAGTGAAATACGAGACTACGATGAGATGCATCTATGCTTATCATTTCACCGGCTGTTTTACCGTTACACAATAATTGCTTCTTTTGACAGGTAAGAGAGTAATATGGTGGTGACAATGCATGAATTTGTACAAGGTCTGCGGTGATCTAGATGTGTTAACTACTTGGTTTTTGCGGGTGGTAGGACCTTGTGCAGGGTCCGTCCGGATCGCTACCACCATCTTATCCATTAACCTACCGCCAAACAGCAGTGTTCGCATTGTTGTGTTCCGGTTTGGGGATAAGACAGCCGGTGAAATGACTAGCATAGAGGCATTCCATCTTAGTCCTCAGGGTTGGCAACGCGTTTGCAGTCTTAGGATTGCATTGCAGTCTTGTGAATGCGAATGTCTATGGGTCACAGTTTCCACTTACCATCAGGTGGCCTGTGTGCTCGTTTGTCTTCTCTATGCCATAAAAAAAAAAAAAACACGGTTCGCACTGACCAGTGAGCACAAATGGCGTCTGGTGGTTGGTGTCGAAGTAGTACGCGAGCGCGGCGCACACGAGCACCACGAGGATGTTGCGCGTGGTGGAGAGGAACCACAGCGCCTGCGCGGCCGCGCGCGCGCAGCGCCCGCCCTCCGCGCCCGCCGTCTCCGCGCCGCGCACCTTGATGTCCTTCACTTTCTGAAGCAATTGGACAGTAGACAGTAGGACTTATCTTTGATTCATCAGTTGACAATCCAACCCTCGAACCCTACGCGGAAATATCAGTTGCCAATGATTTTCATATTTCGAAATTATGAAAAAACCATAGTGTTCCATTTGACAATAGATCCTTGTTATGTCCGGGGGCAAGTAGTCCATATGAATGTGCATTCATGCTATGCTTTTGTTTTGACTTGACAGTCATCATTCCTATTATAATTACTCAAATATAAAGCTTAGCTTTTTGGAATTTTCATCTGCAGCAAGGTCATTAATATAATCTAAACAATTGCTGACTTTAGTAACAAAGGGTGTCATTATATATGTAAGGCGTATGACCGATGGAGTCAAAGAGTACTACAATGGCTACCATGGAGCTGGAAGAACTCGCAGGAGTGGTGGTGGTGGATGATTGATAGTGACACCGCTTGTCCTCTAGTTCCAGAAATGTGAAGTTTTTTCTTTATACATTTGGATTCAGGACCTTGATTAGGTACACATGGTAAAACAATATTGCTTTTGAGGTGATATCGTTTCGTTTTTAACCCGGCCGCCATTAATGTCAAGTACGAGTAAATAAAAGTTATCAAAACTTGAACAATACGATAACAAGCCAAAATAAATATTGTTTTTCGTCGTAGAATAGAGAGAGGGCCTGCGCTCCCTGAAATTGTCGCCAGGGACCGCCATGCAAAACACTAACTAGAAGTTACGCATATTTAAAGACGCTACCATATTAAAATATGTAAATTATGTCTCAATTGGTCCAACACAGCGGTAGATAAAGCTAGACGACAGGTGATCATTTGCTAATGACAGACAAACATCAAGATTCTTGACGTTCCGGCCTTAGATAAAACCATATATTTATCTAAATACCCATCTTCTCTTAGATAATTACTTCACTCTACCACAGCCCACATAAGGTTCATATTCCCTTGGACAGGAAGCAAGCCAATCGTAAATGCATACTGCGCTATGTAATTTTCACACGATATAATTTAACACTGTGTTAAACGGCGATCTCGGATGACGCGGGTCTTGAGGTAAGTACGCATAAGTAGACAATTAAGAACCAAGGTAACCTTATAATCCAAAGTATAACGCATTAGTGAACTCGTGGTAGGAGGGAGGCCTATTTTCATAGGGCCTCAGAATCCCTAACAACGTTTGTCCGAATTTTCATTTGCCCTAAACTGTTTTCAGATGAGTCCGGTAACTTTTTAAGTTTTCCAATTATATCTGCCGTTTGGTTAAGTTAGGGTTGTATTATTATAACAACAAAAAAAGGTTTAAAATTTAAGCGGAAATGGCTTTAGGATTAAGGAAAATTCGGACAAACGATGATTAGGGATTTTATAGGAGAACCGTTCGTAGAGAGCGGATTATAAGGATTGAATAGTTCTTGTAGGAGCCGAATGAATAAAATAAATACATGTCAGAGAATCACCTACATACATACATACATAAGCTCACGCCTTTATTCCCAGAGTGGGGTAGGCAGAGCTACAGAACTACTAACAACTAAAAACTTGTTAATAATTCTGTAACCATATTTTGCACAATTAGGCTAAGATGTTTACCAGTGTATTAGTGACAGGTTGCAAGCCCATCGCCTAACAGTACCACACTGCCCTTATTCCCTTAGTCGTCTCTTACGACATCCACGGGAGGACATGGAGTGGCACCATTCTTACCCGGCAACCACGCAAGGCAGGATCACCTTGCATCAATAAAATGGCTCTAGAGTCATAGGGTTGTATTATGGATACTAGACAGCGATCAATATATTTACTCGTAGGATACGTATCCTTCTAATATTATAACCGTAATCATAAAATACAATATAAGGTTGGAGCTATGTACTTTGTACAAGGAAAATGTCCAGGGGCTCTATTATTCCTTTTAATTTAGATTTTAGTCTGGAAGAAAGATATTTGACTCACCCTGAGCAGGAGTAGGACCACGATGCAGGAGACGCCCAGCACCGAGTCCCAGAGGCGCGTCTCGCCGATGTGCTCGTACAGCCCCGTCCACACCTGCAAGCAAACACGTCAGACAGCGCCGCTGGAGGGGACGAGAGCCTGCAGGCACGTGTGCAGGTGAGCCGCTTTATGGCTAGGAGAAGGCAATGCTGATGGTCGATATGCATGCCTATAGTCAGTCAATCATAAATAGTTTTCAATCGACCGTTGACGCATCAGTGTTCTGTTTCTATTGGCTGATAAGATAAACAATGTGGTTTTTTGTTTTTGTTCAATAAAGTACCTACCTAGACATATAGGGCCCCTATTCTAGCCTCCTAAGGCCCAAGGTCCTACCCGTCGTACTTATTAACTTTTTCAATCAGACCCAGCTCCTTCAACAGTTGTGTAGTCATAGCGTACGGCCCTACCAGTACCGCCATTTTGTTTTGAAATTTTGCGCTAAACGAATTATGGCGTGTCATCTAAGTAAGTCTTTGAAGTACTTGGGCCTGAATGAGTACAAAATAATAGTACTACTGGTAGGACTACGGGTCGTAGTGACTACAAGCTGAATTTTTCGTTGGGTTTGTGGAGGCTAGGCGGTAAAAACGATATTGTCTTTGACGTGTTATGATATTTAACTCGGTCGCCATTACTGTCCAGTCAATAAGAGCTCAAAACGTTGACAATACTATAGTAGGTCAAAAACCATATGGTGTTTGCAAAAATCTCGGCCCTGGAATATAGATAATGCAATCTTAAGTCTGAAAATGCGTTGCAACCCAAAGGATTATTTATGCTGTCTTTCCCGCAGTGGAAAAAAACAATGTTCGTTGGCAGCACGTAAACGCCTACGATGAATTTACCAACGCGTAAGTAGTCCCTTTCTGAAGCACCTATACAATCAGTTATCATCTCCACCCTATACATGTAAACAGGTCTGTCCTAATCCTAACCCCTAAATATTTAAAAATATGTTAATAACCATAATTAGAATACAGCCTTGACGGTGCTAAAGAATTCAAACGATTTTCACGCCGACATCTGGAGCACTTCGCAACGATTACGTCGGCCGTTTGGACGAATACTAATCATTGTTTGTCGCAAAAACCAAGGCCGATAGAAAGCAGCCATTGCTGGCTGGCAAAAACCCTCGATTATGTTTGGGTTGTTAAAAAAGATATGCAATTAGAGATGTAAAAAAGTAACAGAATAGTGTGATGTGGGCCTGTCATTTGGGTTTTTAGCCACCCATTTGTTTCGATACCTACCTCAGTGGATTAGAATATGTACACAGCTGTGTACAGTCAACCAATTTGATTTCTAGGCCACTTTGGACTATGTTAAAGTGACGTTGTCAACCAAAACGTAAGAGACTCCCTATGATTTGGTTTACAACGTCACGTTGACAAAGTCCATAGTGGCCTAGGGATCAAATTGGTTGACTGTACGTTCGAATGTGGTCAGTTAGGTCATGATCTGGTTAGGTTATCGGAAAAGATCAGACGAGGTGTGGGACCGAACAACTTGGCGAGAGAGAGAGAGGAGGCCTTTGCCCTGCAGTAAGTAGGTTACTGTCAGCTGATTAGATGGATTGGGAGGTGAACTGTAAAGTGCATATCACTTAAACATTAACTTATCTTTTTTTTATCGAGCACAGCGATCAATTAAAACTAAATATGGTTCAATTGTATATAACAAAATATTCCATACACACACGGACAAACGTAATGTTGTGGCAATACTGCTACCTTTGTTACCTTTGTTCCGTATTAGTCTCACACGAAAGTAAATAGAAAAATTATTATTGTATATGTTATCGTCTTAATTCTTTGTTATTGTAAACCGTGTCGTTTTTGTGTCAATACATTTATTTTCTTTCTAAGTTTTTCTTTCTATTGTACGATTTATAATATCACCGAAAGAATCCAACGGTTTCTGATGTATCCAGGGAATAGCTAATATTAAAATTCTACATAGTTTGCGCTCCTTCATTAAACCGTAAATTTAGAGTATAGGGTTAGACTTATCTAGGTATGTTAAAGAAAAAAATGCTATGTTTGTCTAGGTATTTAAAAAGGAAGAAATTATGCGCAGATGGCTTCCGAAGAGGCTTTTAGACGTTACGCAAGATCGAAGAGTAGGGGCCAGTTTATCAAACGATTGTAACTTGTACTCGTATTACAAGCGGAACGATATGCATTGAAAAGAGACTTCCACTTGTATTACAAGTAACAAGCTTTTGATAAGCAGGCCCCTGGCAGTTTCCAAGACAACGTAGTATTGGTAAGTACCTACCTTTAGCAAATCCCGGATAAAAAGCCGCCGCCATCTTCGCTACAAATTTGGCATCTGCATTGTGCAATTCGAAAAGAACACAGAAGTAAATTATAGCAGAGTTTCTTGCAGCGTTTCTTCTCAGCAGTGTCTCCTCTTGGGAAGCGCTGGTAGATTCTTGACGTGTAAAAGTGCCCGTACGGCCTTCTTACTGAATAAATATCTTTTGTCTTTTTTATCTTTTATATAGTTTAATTTGGAAGTTTTATTATAACCTTTTACTGTGGAGGTTACCTGCAGGAACTTGCCCCCGGGGAAGCTCAGCCCCAGGATGTCCTTGACCTGCGTGGTGGCGATGATGATGGCGGCGGCCGACGTGAAGCCGACCGACACCGGCCCGCTGATGAAGTCGATCAGGAACCCTGCGCACAACCAGACATCATGATTTGAGGACGGTGCACCGGGGTCGGACCGCAACGGTTAATCATGTCTAATGCCTCGTATGAGCTTGTACACACAGCAACACATCTAGCTATACACTTCAGAAATCTGATTGCATGAAAGAGAGTCGCACTAGATTGCGTATGTTGTTGACATAATACACATATATACATGTCTTTCTTTTTCTCTCTGCTCTGTCTATAATGGTTAGTTAGGTGTGATGTTGTGTGTACCCGCGGCCCCCGCGGGCCTATTATGGCCGTGTTTATCGATGCGAATAAAACAGCTGTCACTTTCTGACCATTTAGCAAGTGCAAGAGTGACGGATATTTTATCCACCGCGATAAAGGCGACCATAATACGGACCCTGGATGCATCGGGTTTTAAATGTTCGAACCCCAGCGGTTGCCCAAAGTACGGCGCGGTTTGTTTATTAAAATACACAGTCATGTCCTAACACTTTTCTCTCGTCATGTTGATAATTATCTTATCCTATGCAAATGGGATCCTATCGAGTACACTTCGACCTTGGATCTTTTTTGGGAAATCACTCTATTTTTTCGCAAGCAGATAATGTCGAGTAGTGGCTGTAAGAAGCAGGAAGAATGAAATTGTCGCGATACTCATTCAAAAATATTATAATCTAAGTAGGTAACTATGAAAAAGTCGTATGTATTATAATAATAAATGTACGTAGGGGAACTTAGATCTCTTCCTAACCCTTGGATATAATAATAATAATAATAATAATAATATAATAAGTACCAAATGAACAGAAAACCCTAATTAGTATACATATATCCGAGAAACAAAAAAAAACTTTATTAAAATACGTACGTAGATAAACCTACGTAAATCGCAATTAAAGGTGGAGTCATCTATCATCACCGATTCTCATTTTGTCTATATAAAATAGTTACTTTGTATCAAGATGCGATTATAGACAAAATGCGAATGGGTGCTGATAGAAGTGACTTCACCCTAAAACCTACAACAGAGTTAAGGGTTGACTCTCAGTCAGTAAATTGAAAATTCTGCTCTAGTTAAGTGATGCGTTCTATGAAACCATTGTGAGTCATGGAGTCTGCAGGCGCTTACTTTTCTTAGAAACTACAGTTTTCATGTTATTGTCTAGTCTCTGCGAAGGCTGAATTAGTTCTAATGAAGATCGGTTCCCATCCATCGTTTAGCGTCACCGTGACAGCTTGCTATCCATCTCAGAGATCATGCGACGACGTTCCCAGTGGCCATTAAATTAATTAAACAATTCGTGCAGAAATAGACAAATTATTGCATACTTCAAGAATTTATAAACGCTTATGCAATCGTTAACTGTGTTGGATCACTTGGTTTATAAATAACATTTTCAATTTGTTATGGATTTTGCTATTTCTTTGATTTAACTGTTTTTTATTTCTATTCTATCCTATACGCTTATTTCTGATTCCAGATAAAACAAACACGGACTGTGAGATAGTTGAAGCGCTGAAAACTACGCGGGGACGTAATTCCACCTGTCCGCATTACCGACACGGCTCGAAGAAGGTTATGGCCAACGTGGCGAAGGAGGTGAAGAGTAGCGATCGCACAGACCACCCCCAACCACAACCAGCGGTGAACGTCCAGACACCTCAGTGGATAGCGACAGTGCAGGGCTGCAGAACCAATCTTAGTGATCTTTGTTTTAATTACTACGACTAAGAAGCCTTTATTTTGGTAGCGTATTTGCAGTGCTGCCATGCATAGCGCCTTACATTTCCTTACGTACATTTTTTTGTTCTGCTACTGAACTGAACTTCTTCTTGTCGTGACAAAATATGCAACTAATACTATACAATATAATTTTATCAGTACCTATCCATCTCTTTAACGTGGACGATATGTATCTGGTGAGTGAGGAGGGAAGCCGGTGTTTAACGGACAATGCCAGGAAATAATGATTCAAGTAGTTTCAGCAGCGGATATCTGACGGCCATCGCGCTCGGTGATCCGATGAGTCAAGTGCTCGTCCTAGACTGATTGTGACGCTATAACGTCACCACACTAATTCTAGCAAAGAGATGGTTCAACCTTTTTCATGACACGACCTGAGCCTTTGGCATGAAAAAATGTTTCGCGACCAAAAGACGCCGACCCCGACCCTTCGCTTTTTCATCATGAATGTTATTTTGCTATAATCTATATTTTTAAGCTTTATTGTTTTGTTACTGAGGTAGTTCTCTCGACCTCTTGCAACATCCCTCCAGAAACTTGTCGTTGAAAAACCCTGATCTAGTTAAATGGAGTTGGAAAATTTGTATAAGTTATACCTCGTAGTAAGTACATACGATACATTTCTGCATGTAGTTTCGAAAAAAGAACTTTCAAAAAGTTCGTAGATTGATTCAGATTCACATTCAATATGCTTACCGTTGGATGTTCGATTTTTTGAATCTCTAATAGTCCTTAGACCTACCCTTAAGATTCAACTGTTTTTTTGCCGAACTTCTATTTATCCAAAAGCTAACTAGGTACGTTACGTTGGGGCTGTTTTTATTGTAATATCACAATTTACAGCCTTTTTTTTCGTTACATAGAAGCTAGTACTAGTTAGAACTACCTAATTAAAAAAATGTGATCATTGCCAAAAAATTGGAAGCCTGTTTCCCTTTCTTTTGATCCTAAATTATTTACATATTTATTTACAGTCATAGTTTTTATATCATTGGAACCGTACATTTTTGAGAACATTTTTAATGTTACGTATAGATAAGATAAGGTTGTGTTAGGTTAGGTTATTTACACATTATGAGTAAACAAATACCTAGACAAATAAATATACCTCAAAAACCACGTCAGTATTATGACAAATTATCATTATGAACTAAGTTAAATCATTGTGTTATTACCTATTTAAAGGCTCAGTCACGATTACCAATGGTTGTGTAAAAGAGTGATCTACTTTTCTCCACGGCAGCGACGATGGTGTTGAAGGTCCCTTACAGCGGTCACGGTGAAGGCCGGGCGGCGCCCGCGCACTATTGACGTCACAGAAACAGCTGTGAAATGGCCCCGCCCTTATGCCATTAGGATAAGGCGCATTATTGCTTGATGCCCATAAATTAATGTGGTTAGTAAAAAACATCTAGAATGGTTCTTTAACAATTCTATAATCGATGTTATGATGATCGGGGTTCGGTCGGGAGCGTTTCTAAATAGAAAAGGAGTGCTTGAAATGGTTTTTCTGTGTATAAACGTGCTGCTTGAACCAGCGGGGATATACATTTTTTGTTCGTTATCGTTATAGTGATGCGTTTATTGGTAAAAATAGTGTGATGTGGATACCTAACGTTTGAGATTATAATACGGATGGTACCGAATAATTTGGCATATAATGCCCTTGGACACGAAAGACGAAAGGCGTTGCCGGCTGCTGGTTAAAAAAAATACTTGTCTCTTATTGTCCTTTAAGGTAATAAACGCAAAGATATAAATAAGCACAATATTTTTTTGATATCGAAATGGCAATCGACAATAGACAATGCATCTGAAGATTGCAATCTTAAGATTGCAAATACGTTGCCAGCACCGAAGACTGAGATGGAATGCTTCTACGCGAGTCATTTCACCAGCTGTCCTATCCGAACACTGGGACACAACAATATTAATTTAATTATAGTTATATAGATAGTTTAATTTTATTTCAATAAGTTTTCTATATGTAGATACGTCGGCTAAAAAAGTGGTCTACCAGTTGTGACAAAAGTTTCTGTGAGACCTAATTATCGCTAAGGGAAAATAGAAAGAAGACAGGAAAACATAATCCACCTGGTTGTATAATGAACTTCAACCGTAGGGTGGTTGACCACATTTTTAACGGACTGTACCTATCTAATGGTCTATTCTTAAACATTTTAAAGAAGAGGGGATATTTTAGGTCATGTTCTTAGAACATCCGGGAACAGATGTATTATTTAACAACAACACATCAACCATTTCTAGGCATCAAAAATATCCTTACTTTATTTTATGTCTAAATCTTGTTTCGGAAAAACACTCGTATTATGATCCAAATGACTTACAAACGTAGTGTTTATCTTAGAGTACTGGATACTCGGAAAAAAGGAAAAAACCACAAAACCAGGGGTCTACTTAGTTTGGTTAATCTCGTCTTATCAGCAGAAATGCAATTTCTCGACACAAGTCAAGCGAGTGATTACGAATATTACTAGCAAATGGTTACTGAATACAAATGCTGACTCTGTGAAGTTCGTAGTATTGTAACAGAAGCACGAGTTGAATTTTCTCGCGAGTCAGTTGTGAGCCTCTTTTATTGTAGTCTTGTTAGACTAGTACAGTCACCAACCGGCATTGTTGAGCCACTTGCCATTGTTCGTAATTTAGCCGTGTATTCAATAACCGATGTCACCGACTGGCTGACAGCTGTTCAATTAGCATTACACGGCCAAATTAGAAACACGGGTAAGTAGCTCAACAATCTCGGTTCGCGACTGTACTTAGTTACAGTACAAAATAAGTATTTACACGTGAGCCTCCCAGACGACTCTAGAATATTTAGTCTTCTATTAATTAAATGGATACCTTTAATTTTTGCGCAGACTAATATGTAGTAAAATAATAATGAATTACCTCGGCATCGACACACCGCTCTGAATTATAACAAAATAAACCGTAGTTTTTCAAGTTAGCTGCATTTTTCATGCTTTTACTACGTTTTATCCACGTCTTAGTATTGTCTGGGTGTGGAAAGTTTTGTTAGAGCCGTACCTAACTACGAGTAGTTGCAGGAAGTAGAATATGTTAGCATGACAATCGCCAGCGGCGGTTGTTTGTCACAACAGCGATTGTCGCCGATCGCAGGAGACACGGCGATGCGACACGGTCGCGCGACAATGCCGACACAATAGCGCTTGTGTTTCCAACAAAAAGTTAATAATGAGCGTAAACAGAATGTAATAAGGGGAGCTATGTGGAATGGCATTGGCATTAATATACCTACATTCTGTTCTGTACAATTTGTTTGTTTGAAGATTAATTTAATGCATTGTTGTGATTATAAAGTATATACGAGTAAGAACGAAATATGTATTGAATCATAAATATATCAACAGTTACGGTTAAGCCTTGTTTTGTAGACACTCATTTCATAGAACGCATCACTAAAATAATCACAGAATGTTCGTTTTATAGAAAGCTATTTCCTGCTGAACTCGTGCTGATTTCAGGTTACCTTGTGATGGTTACAAGTCTAACCTAACCTAACCTATGTGAGTCATATTTAAGATAACCTGAAATCAAAACGGGTTCAGCAGAAAATACATATTTATACTTCATGCCGTCTAATGCCAGAATACCATCACGTTATGTACCCATGTTCTTGTGAATAAATAATTTAGTTACTGACCAGGGACCGGAAAACCCCTTCATTTGACTAACCCTATCAATAGGCTTAGCCTATCATTCGGTTAGCCAATTGACGTGCTTAGCTATGATTGAGTCACCTTAACGTTAGGGCGAACCCCATTGAAGTAGTTAACCGCATCCATAGAGCTTACCCGGTTCATTAGGGTTTCGGTAGTTTAATATTTAAGCGCTTAGCATTGACTGGGTATTACCCCATTGATCGCCTCTCTCTTTTTTGCGCATTCGGCCGAATTCTGTCTAACCTAGCCTGACGTTACTTGCCTACTTTATTTAAGTTCGGGACGGGGTTGAGAACCAACTTGAGATGAAAATGTAGTTTTGTTTAGTAGGTACGTTTCGCTGCGTGAGTTGCGTGACTCGTGGGCGTGGTTGCTTGTGCAATACCTACTCTTAGTCTCTTATTTTTCTAATGCAAGCCAGTTCTGGTTAACTTTAAATAATAGATTCTGTTTTAAATTTAAATTTAAGTTTTTTTAACATGGAATCGTACCAGGAGGATTCTGAAGAAGAAATTAAAAAATGTATCAAGGAAGCTTTAAAACGTACCTAAGTATTTGGTCTTGTTAATTTTAAAGTGGTCATTACCTATAAGTTCTGGATCATGGAGGGAATAATTAACTAACTTATCATGCTTCTAAAAATATATGAGTATATACATGTAAAACATTACCAGAAATATACCTAAAAGAAGGAGGTTCTCTGTTTGACCTGTAAGTAGGTATGTATGTATTTATGAATGCATTTGTTCGCGATTATCTTGCGTTTGGCTAATCCGATTGTGATGCGGTTTTTAAAAAAATATTTGTGACACTTAGGAGAAGGTTTTAGTATTTTAACCGACTTGAAAAAGGAGGTTTTCAGTTTGAACTTTATACAGAGTTGTCCGATTTAAAATAACATTTTTGATTTGATAGAGTATACTTTCGAGGTGGTCCCATTATCACCAAATATAAATCTGATGAGGGGATCCGTGAGGAGTCGAGGGAATTCCTCAAATATTATAGGCACACAAACAGCGATTTTAGTATTTTTAGTAACAGGTCCAGCATTTGCATTCAGAAAGTGACATTTGGTGAAGTGGAACTGATGATGAAGACCAGAAATGGCTACCGGAGCTCCTCAAAGGTACCTATTTCAAGGGTGGCGATAAAATATCTCGATTTAAATAGTTGAACAATTGTAACGAATAACATTTAATTGTTTAACTATGACTTTCCCAAATTTCATGAATATGATAGGCACAGGCACATATTACAGATAATAATTGATATTGTGTATTGTTTTAAATATTAGGGAAAATAATTAAAAAAAAATATTTTTAACTCATTAGTTTTTTTGTTAGATAAAAGTTTATTTTAGACGACTATTCGCCGAATGCCGAATAATACTAGCTATTATTGGGTATTCGACGAATATCAAAAAAATTACGAGTAATGCCGAATACCGAATAATAGCGAGTATTCGCGGCAACTCTAGTAGGTACACAATTTACTTAGGTAGGTACTTAATTGCCCTTGATCCCTCATTTCTGAACAGAGCTAGCGTAAATTAAGTACCTAGGTACATAAACCTGAGAGATGTTTTTGATGATTAAGTACCTATGATTTATTCAAATGGCATAAGCGATTATGTAGGTATCCCCGAAAATTTTTTAAAATCGAAAATCTAATTAAAGACCAAAATATGACAGTTCCCATCTTGATTATTTCGTTACTTTAATATTATTTCATAAAAATATCAATGAGAACTCGTGTAACCAGTAATATTAGGGTAAGTTTTATTGATAAAAATAGGTACTAAACTAAATTTCTAAACTCCGTTATCTACTGGATTAGTACCTATATTTATACCTATATTATAATATACATTATTTGATTCATAACCACTTCATTATTGCAAAGTAGGTAGGCAGGTGCTTGTGTTGGTAGTTTCATCGTACCTACTGAAAGTAACGATGGACGGCGTCCTTTCTTAATGGAGCCATATCAGGGTAGTGATTCTGTAAACAACGCCGGTCGTGCGGACTGTCGTGCGAAACCAAGCGGCGAGATTAAGTAGTCCCGTCAATGCGAACAAAACACATTGTAGTGCGTGCATTTTCAATTTAGCAGCACGATGGGTCGAACGTATAAGGCTGCTTAATTGAAAATGCACGCGCTACAATGTGTTTTGTTCACACTGACGGGACTACTCTCGCCGCTTGGTTTCGCACGACAGTCCTCACGACCGGCGTTGTTTACAGAATCACTACCCAGATCACACTCCCACACTCCACTCTTAACACTGACTGGGCACGGACTAGATATCACTTGAGAGATGCGCACTTCTTGTCTTCTTACCAATCACAAAGAAAGTGATAAATAAAATATCGTAGGTAAGTAAAACACACTTCACGCCGAAATCCACCGACCGGAAGTTGACGAACGAAAAAACCCGGCATAACACTCAAAACAAAAACAAGTTTAAAAATCGAATCCTAAGTAAAGCAATGTACGTTTAGCGCGAATGATAAAAGGTTTATTGTTGTCTGACGTCGCGAAAAGGGACTATACGACCGAAGTTTCCGACCAAGCTTCGCGCGCCTTCGGCACATTTCGGCTCGCTCAATTCGCCGTCTCGCTTAAGCGGCTACTGCCTGCCGCCACCCTATCAATTGTTAGGTAATTCAATAATAAGTCTAAACTCTTGCGCATAGAGGTTAAACCAGCTTGAAACCGTTCGAATAAGCTTGAATAAGGTAACAGACAATAGGGTATTGGGATAGGCTTAGCGCTTAGTCGAATTAACCGTATCGTTTGGTTGCCCTTTCTTTGAGCTAAGTCGACGATAAGCTTAGCGCATCCTTGGGGTTTGTAACAACAAGCCTATCAAAAAGCATATCGAAAACCCCGTTCGCGCTAAGCGGTTCCGGTCCCTGTTACTGACACTTCATTATGTTCAAGTATATTGGTTTTTGTTAACGTGGGAGAAAATCTTCTGCAAGATCAATCTACCTATGCGAAAGTGCCCTTTCTCAAGAAGTTTTAAAATACATATTGTATTGCTCAGATGATTGGGTATTATGTGAACCGCGTAATAAATCCCAAACAAATCGTGAATAACAGTTTTATTTAAAATTATACTCCTTAAGTATAAATCACTGTGACAATGGCGATACACACACCACGTCTCGGAGGAGTAAAGGAAGTTTGGGAACGCAATCTTAGTGGCCAGCTTTTAGGCCCGTATTTATAAACTCATCTTGGCTGAGATGCGCGTCACAAGATACGTCAAAGTAAACGTCAAACCATAGAACACTGTCATTTTTGACGCATCTCGAGACGGGCATTAGAGTTGAGATTAGTTTATTAAAGCAGCGACCACACTAATGCTTAAATAACGGTGTACGGTACGAAATCGCAGTGACGCGTCGTATTAGCACCGTTTTTGACGCATGCTCTCCTCACAGACGGTGCGTAAACAAAAGAATGTGTCATAAATAACATGGCGTCAATTTTGACGTACCGTGATATTAGCAACGTTAAGCAGCGGTGTGGGGAGCACGCGTCAAAAACGGTGCTAATACGACGCGTCACTGCGATTTCGTACCGTCACCGTTTTCAATCATTGGTGTGGTCGCTGCTTGATACGGTCAAAGAACGCCAATGAAGGCCCTATTCTATATCAGTTGATTGTTAACAGAGGTTGACCAGGACCTGATAGACTTACCCAGCTGCAGTATCCCCATCAGCAGCTCCACGCAGCCCGAGAGGAACGCCAGCAGCACCGCGAACTCCGGGCCCAGGCCGTGCAGGTTCTCGCGCGTGAGGATGGCGGCGATGGCCGTGGGCCCGATGGCCGAGTCCTTCACGGAGCCGAACACCGTGTACACGAAGCACGCCATGAAGGAGGAGTAGAGGCCGTACTGCGGGGGCAGGCCCGCCACGCCGGCGTACGCGATGGCTTGCGGGATCACGGTCAGGCCGACGGTTATACCTGTGGAAAAATGCCTAATAAATATCTGACAAAAATGAAGAAATTATTAATCGGGTTCTTGCCACGATTTCAATTTATTCGCGAGTTTTTTGGCGATAGTTTCGAAAGTGTATTGAACATGGCTTATACTGATTTACGATTACGTTAAGAACAGGGAAGAGCCTACGGGTGGCCATTTTATATGTAACGAGGGTCACTTACTTTGTTTTAGTTCAACCACAAACAATGTTTGATTTGATGAAACTTTAGAATAGAGCGCCTCAATGAAATAATATTAGCATTGTAATCCTTTGCATTACCTAACTATAACAAGTTTCCGTTAGGTTGTATAACTAGAGAATACTTGTGAGTTGCGACTTCGTACACGCGGAAACCGTTTCCCGATATTCCCTCTAGTCTCTCCATTGGCGCTAAAATTTCGAGAAATCCTACTCCTACTTCAACATCTACGTCCAGCGGTTTAGGTAAGGTGTTGTCCGATTTTTTCGTCAGCAGTTAACTAACTGAACTAAATGAGTAAGACTCGGAAATCAAATCGAAAATATGACATTGTTTAAATTTAACAAATGGTTAAGATTTTTAACCACTATACGCGTGAAACAAAACAACTCGACGTTAGTCATTTAATCGGTCACGTTACGGAAGCCTTTTATCATTGTGTATCGATTATATCTACATTCGTTGATCCAGAAAGTTAATGGACTGTAAAGTAGTTAGGTTAGGAGCAGATTTGATGACGTCATCAACACAGATGAGCGAGCCGCGCGTGCGCAGCGTCCACGCGCCGGAACTGGCACAATGGACAAGCGACCGACCGAGAGCCACTTCCGATGTCTGCAGTATTGGATGCGCTAATATTCTTTTGTTTGTTTTTATTGTCTTTCACTGCTAATGTGAAAATTTAAATAGACAAATAGAGAAATAAAAGTCTACCATAGAGCCGTTCCGTGTGGTCTTCAGATTGTCAATAGAGCTCAAATTTTATCTGTCGGTCGTTTTCCTCCTCCATGCCGTGATCTACAATAGTGTCGTCAAGAATCAAACATTTGAAAATACTATAAAAAAACGGGTCTCTATTGACTGCCATAATTATTTTTAGTCATAATATGTTTTAAGTCATAAATTTTGCAAGTCATAATGCATTTTTCTCGGGACACGGTTATATTATCAGGATTTTTATAAAACTAACCAAACCTAACCTAACTAATCTACACGATATACGTTTATTAAAAACTGTAACTTCAGCTTGAAAGAAGTTATGACAAAAAAAAGTTTGACTAACAATACATAATGAAATTACCAACGATATGTATGGCAGTCGAAGGGATCCGAAAAAAACAATAAGAGTTCAAAAGCCTTGAAACCTACTAGCATTAAGAGAGCCGGTGAAATGACTAGCATAGAGGCATTCCATCTTAGCCCTCAGGGTTGGCAACGCATTTGCAGTCTTAAGATTGCATTGCATTCTTGTGAATGCGAATGTCTATGGGTCACAGTTTCCATTTACCATCAGGTGGCCTGTGTGCTCGTTTGTCTACTCTATGCCATAAAAAAAAAAAAACTTGCGGTTGATAAAGTTTGAGTAACATTACAGAACCATGTAATGGTTTATTCGTCGTCGTTCAGACAACAAACACGTGGCCGTCCAACACGAGCGCCGACGAACATCGTAGAAGCAACAAACTGACACGGACCTCATCATGTTATGATAACTGCTTTGTGACTGTCGTATGGTTCTAGCAACAAGTTTCATTTTAAACTAGGTTAAGGCTGCTTCAGCTGACTTCGGTAGCGTAGGACTCCTTGACGTAGTTCTATCTCGGGAACTACAATAATTTCCGGGAGAAAAAGTTATTTGTTTCCTTAGACTTGCAATAAAAGTTGCAGAAGTTGACTAGTCTTACTCTAACTTTAAAGTTTGAAAAAGACAGGTAAGTTGTGCTTCTTGCTCTGAAACTTAAAGTAAGACAGCGGTCAACTTGTACAATTTTCATTGGTAGTCTATTTCGCCCTTAAGGTTAAAAAATAGTCTATCACGTGTACCATTTTTGATCAAAAATTGTTGATTGAGTCACAAATATCTTATGATCCTTACCAACTGTCAAATTAACAATATTGTTATCATATTTATATTAATTATAGTACCTAGTAATATAATAGTTTAAGTCAAATTTTTTTGGCAATAACGATCTCTTGCTTGAAAAGCGCGCTGGTAGACTCTTTCGTATCGGGCTTAAATTTATATTTTTCTATCTTCTCCGAAAGTTACATTAACACACTGTTGCGTTAAAGGATATAAATTCACGAACTTAGTTTCAGGAAAAAAATAAAGAAAACAATTTGCATACATAGATAGGTACCTACCAATATAAAAAAAACACTTTACATTTGACGACGTGCTGGCCTAGTGGGTAGTGACCCTGCCTACGAAGCTAGTGGTCCTGTGTTCGAATCCCGGTAAGGGCAGATATTTGTGTGATGAGCGCGAATATTTGTTCCTGAGTCATGGATGTTTTCTATGTATTTAAGTATATATTTCTCTAAGTATATACGTATTTATATCGTTGTCTAGTACCCATAGTACAAGCCTAGAGCTTAGTTTGGGACTAGGTCAATTGGTGTGAAATTGTCCCCTTATATTTATTTATATTTTACATTCCAGGCTCTGGTCACGGCCAATTTACTTAATTAATTTAATTTAACAGCTTTTGAGTTATTGCATTAATTTCCAGCATTGTTTGTCCCTGAGCCAATCAATTTAATTGCTCATTACCTACCGCGATCGCCGCGAGAGTCGTTTCAGTAATTAGCAATTACGCATTAGTTCTACTTCTACCTTGACGTCACTGAACAGTCAAGAACTTTAATTTGGTACCCACCTTAGGTTCAATCAATCTGACATTCTACAACAATAAGGTTGAGTTTCCTAAAAGTTACAAAATGACTTGGCACCTGTAATGACATTGACTACTACAAAGCATATTTTTTTTGAAATGAGTCTCAAATTATTTGCCGTGACCGTATCATGGGACTATCACGACGACGCAAACAGAGGGGTGCTGTAGCACTATTTATTTATTTTTTACAATCTCATATCAATTGACCTAGTCCCAAACTAAGCTCTAGGCTTGTACTACGGGTACTAGACAACGATATAAATACTTATATAGAGAAATATATACTTAAATACATTAGAAAACATCCATGACTCAGGAACAAATATTCGCGCTCATCACACAAATATCTGCCCTTACCGGGATTCGAACCCAGGACTGCAAGCTTCGTAGGCAGGGTCACTACCCACTAGGCCAGCGCGTCGTCAAACTATAGGTAAACTGTAGACCTAGGTTTCTGACCCCTGCTTCCTAAAATTGGTCCCATCAATTGGGTCCAAATGAGCCACAGACAGCCAGTGTCCAGCCACTGCCGGTTGCGGGACGAATTATAAGTTTACCGTGTACCTGCGTCTCGGTGTGTGTCGTCGTAGCTCCCAAACGAATAAACCGACTTTAATTTAGTTCATTTTGGTGCTAGCTGTTGCCCGCGACTCCATCGGCGTAGAGAAATAAAACATAGCCTATGTTCATCACAGATAATGTAGGATTCTAAAGGTGAAAGATTTTTTTAAATCGATCTATTAGTTTCAGAGCCTATTCAATGCAAACAAACAATCAAATATTTCCTCTACATACATACATACATTAAATCACGCCTGTTTCCCAAAGGGGTAGGCAGAGACCACTTCTTTCCGCTTGCTACGATCTTGACAAATTTCATTCGCTTCTTCCACATTCATACATCGAGTCATGCACGCACGTCGGTTTCGGGTACTTAAGATTCGGGCCTTTTCCAGTATTTCACCGATTTGACTCGAAAAAGTACGCCTAGGGCGGCCCCTTCCGACCCGTCCACTTACTTTCGATCTGTATATCTCTTTCGTCAATCTTCTTTCATCCATCCTTTCCAAATGACCGAACCATCGAAGCATGCCTCCTCTTTAAAATATTAATGTTTTTTTCTTGCTTGTTACAGTGACGGAACCCTACTACCGTGTAATCTGACATTCTTTTACACGGTTTTTTATTAGGGACAACTAATTTTATTTATTGCCATTTTTTATCCTTCCTTTTCAGTCTTTTTACTAGGAATGACTTTTAAAAATGCGTGTAGTTTAATGACCGCGCTGAATCTATTACACATCCGGTTGTAAGGTCGAGGGATTCAGCACTTGTATCTACACACTATATTCGTGCGTGTAATTCACAACAAAGTACAAATGGCGAACTGAATACCCAATGGCCGGTTACTGATGGAACGTGAACTACGTCAGGATCTTTATGGAAGAGATACGTGAAGCATTGAATTATCTGCTGTGTGCCGGTCTGTGGGTAAACCAATTTGAATACAAGATAATACATTTTTTCATTTGGTCATCACCTGTTTTTTCCGGGCATAGAAAAAGCAAATGAGCACAAAGTCCACCCGATGGTAAGTGGAATCTGATACCCATAGACATTTTCATTCTCAAGAGTATAATTTAAGACTGCAATCGTAAGACTTAGGGCCGTATTAATAAACTCATCTTGGCTGAGAGGCCCGTCACAAGATACGTCAAACTAAACGTCAAACCATAGAACACTGTCATTTTTGACGCATCTCGAGACGAGCATTAGAGTTGAGATTAGTTTATTAATACGGGCCTAAGTTGGAATACCTCAATGCTAGTCATTTCAACTGTTGTCTTTTCCCCAGGCCAGAACGTAACAATGCGAACACAGGCACCTTGTCGTTAGTTTATAGGATAAAGGATAATGGCGGTAGCGATAACGACGGACCACGGACGCAGCACAAGGTCCCACCACCGGTAAATCGTTGTATTCGGGGTTTAAGTTTTATGAAAGTCGGTAAGGTCAATCAAGAATTTTATTATGAGTCTTGAATCGAGTTTCAGTAATCAGTAATTTATTGCAATAATTATCATAATATTACAAAGGTCTTGGTTAGTTCATAGCTATAGGTACTGTTTGAACAGTTCAATATAGACCCTTATGGGCGCCGCAGTATTAGGGCGAGGAGGACTCATCTACATTTAAAATTCGTCATTGATTAAGGTATTCATTGAGCGATTAATAAAATTTATTATCAGTGCTTACGTATCAGTAGCTACTTAGCAGTTTATTTACGGAAGTGTTAGCGTGTGCGAGGCTCGTGGTATTTTTTTATTTATTTATACCTGGGGGACATTTTTTAAAGCTACAAGTTACAATTTTACAGGTCTAAATTGGCAACACTGCTCAAATAGCTGGTCGTCATTGGTAGAGGTTGTGTCAAATGGAAACTTGTAACCAGTAAATTGTCATTTGTAACTTTATAAAACCGGCCTCATTAAGTGATACTAGCATCAAAAATGGAATTAGTCTCATGGAGACTACCAGTTCCACATTTTGACATATCTAAAGTGTAGGATCGTAGCACTAAAAAAAAATTTCATCTCTTGGCTGCAAGTCTGTCTGGTGTAGTTTAGAATGAGGTCAGATATTTATTTCTGTACACTGCTTATAACAGATTGAACTTATATGCAATTGAATTCACAATATTGTTACGTGTCATTAATATTAAAAACGAAAAGAAAGAAGAAAGATGAAGAAGGAAAGAAAATGATAAAAGTACCTAAAAAGGATATAATTACAAAGACAATGGAATTTCACAATATCGTTACTTATTTCTTGTCAATGATATCAAGGAAGATGACAAAATACTTAAAAAGGATATAATTATAAAGACAATGAGAAAAAACATAATGACTATTATGATTACGACCTTAACTTGTCGCTTTAGACGACCATCCGAATGAAAACAAAGAGCGGCCACGGAATGACTTCCTTCTGAGACGACAATTAACACTCAGACTGCACGGAATGTTAAAGAATACGCGTAAATATTCAAATATCAGCTAATTGAGAGTTAAACAACTTTTAACACTGTTTAAACCTTCAGATGTTTCCTGATTATTTAGCGTCACGTGTCGTTGATGTAAATGCACCGGCAATATTGATATTTGGTTAAGGCTGGGCGGTAATATTTTCAACTTAACGCTAATTATAAACATACAATTCACAAAAAAAACTGTGAAAGAATGTATGAAACATTAAGTGAGAGTGTTTGTCTATGTTCTAATACAATGGTCTAACATCGGCCGACGGGCTGTTGGTGGTGCCCTTTAGGCCAGTTGTTTTAATATCAGTGTGTATGTGTACCAATATATAGTTCAGGAAATATGATTTGGCCCTCTGTTATCTACTTTGTGATATTTTTTTCTGCGTTAAGACTTACGGGACCTAACCTTAACCTTAACCTTTTCTGAGGGCAGTTTTACGATTATCTTTTGTTTGATATTGACAAAAAGATTTAGTGAAGATTACAGACGGACAATTCATATTCCCTGAACTATATCGCATTTAAGATTATTAACTAACTAATATAGACGACAGTACCAAAAAATACCTTTTAAAAGATTGGTTTTTTAGAGCTACCCAAGCGGTGCTGAAAGTATCCTTTTACTTAACTTCCGCTGTCCGTCTGTCCATCGTTCGGCCACCGGGCTGTATCTTATGAACCCTAATAGATAGATGGTTGAAACTTCCAGTGTTTATTTCTATTGCCATACAATAATGGTGGAGAAAACTTCGTGTGCGAGTCTTACTCGCAGTTGGCCGGTTTTTAAACATATTTCTAGTTACTGCATGAACAAAAGAACCATCATCCTCATCATCACCATCATCATTATCCTCCTCTAAGCATTTATTCCCTTGACTTAACACTGCAAATAAATATAAGTAGAAACAGATAAGTATCTTCGCGACCGATGTATGATCTGAGCAGGCCGTCGAGCGCGGAGGACAATCGACGGAACGGTCGCGCTCCACCGCGCCTGCGCCCAGCCACCCAGCAGCCAGCCACCCAGCTACCACTGCGCATGAGTGCACTTTTGCGACAGGATGGTAATAGACAGACAGGAGATTTATAGGTAATTATACCTAGGTAAACAATTCACCGAGCAATACAGGACTGGCCTTGGTGCGGATATTTAGGGAATGCCTATGTTCAACAGTAGGGAGTACACATGTCTCGGCTCATAAAAGATAGATAGCTTGAAACCAAAGGAATTACCTAAAGTAAATAGTTTTGCTAGGTCCTTCTGCGCCCGAGGAGGAAACTATCAACGAGATCAATTTAGATGAATAGCAGTGAAATCTGGAATGGTGACGATCTGATGAAGGAGCCGATAATCTACTGGATACAGGTGACACAGCATTGGACGTGTTTCAGCTGATGATGAATAGGTATCCAATCACTCACTAAACAACTTTTCACAAACTGATTCCTTTTACAAATATATCATTTAGCAAAATGCAATTTTCCGAAAATGTAACTAAATACTTCAAAATTTATTTTAGGAACATCTTGTATTGTAAACTCCTCAAAATATACCTATACAGTTTTTGGAAAAGAGCGTTGTGCAAAATGATATTTTTGTGAAATGAAGCAGTTTGCGAAACGTTTTTTTAGCAAATTATTGTAAAGCGAATATGTTCGTTGGCCATTTGGAACCGTATTACCGCTACAAACATGAGATTTCCTAACAACACGACTATTTTCGAGGATGGCACCTGTCTTGCTTACTGCTGAAATGATATTGATGATGAAATATAACCACGTTTTAAGGTAATGTTTAGTGGACCGACCAGCAATGATGTCCGCCAGCCCGCTCCGCAGCGAGTAGTCGGGCAGCCAGGCGAGGATGGGCAGGCGCCTGCGCAGCGTCTTGGCGGAGCAGAGCGCGCGCGCACGCCGCGCCGCGCCGCGCCGCCAGCCGCCGTCCGGCGCGGGGTACACGCTGTCAGGGAACGAGCCCGATTCTGAAACACCAATCAGTATTTTAACATAAAAACTAATATACTTATAGAATAACGTTGCGATGGGCTTGCAACGTGTCACTAATATACACTGGTAAACATCTTCGCCTCTTTGTGCAAAATGTGGTAACCTGGTAACAGAATTAACAACAAATTTTTAGAGTTGTTGATATTTAATTCTATAGCTCTGCCTACCTCACTCTGGGAATGAAGGCGTGACGGTATGTACAGTCAGCCAATTTGATTCCTAGGCCACTATGGACTTTGTCAACGTGACGTTGTAAACCAAATCATAGCGAGTCTCTTACGTTTTGGTTGACAACGTCACTTTAACATAGTCCAAAGTGGCCTAGAAATCAAATTGGTTGACTGTATGTATGTAATAACGTTGCTTAGAGAATGAAAATGTGGTTAGATTAATTTGCAGTGACCGGCCTACGAAGCTAGCGTACTCGGATTCAATTCCAAATATTTGAGTAATGAGATCTAAAAAGGTCAATAACAAAGAGCTGTACTAACAAACTGAAATGTCAGTTTTCTACTATTTCACATTTACTAAAATGTGTCTTGGGACAGGTATCACAATCAATATCCGGTCATTTGCGCTTCAAACGAACTGACAAACCACTTCTTACCCACATATCGTCGGGGATACTGCAATACTGCGAAACTAACAAATTCAATAAGTTGCAAAATGTACCTTAATGACTTGAATTTGTTAGTTACGCAGTATTGCAGTATCCCCGACGATATGCAGTATAGATGACCCTCTAGATGCATACCAGTAGGGGTTCCAATCCACAATCATGATGGTTTGACGTCATACGAGTATTCTTGTCGATAAGGAATTAAATCTGTCACGTGTTATGTCGGGGCATGCACTATTATACTTATAATTATCTAACCTTTTACATGGGCAAAATAATAGCTAAATTTTGGTTACTGAGACGTGGCGACTTGCACTCGGGCTCAGGTGTATCACCTGTAAAATTTATATTTCTTTATTTTTCAGACAGTACATAATACATGTCATTTTATTTTTTAAGAGGCGGGAATAATACATCTTCTTATAACTAGTAAAAATACTGATTGCAGATTGCAGAAAAAAAAGTGTGCGGCCATTCGTCAAAGTGGTATATTATCAGATTTACTTTCACATAATAAACGTTTATTGTGTAGTTTACTCTTAAGTGCATCGGAGCCAAGATATTTCAACGTACCTGGGTGTAATTTTATCATCTACAAAAACCGTATTGCTTATATCTCTAACCGTAATGCATGATTTAATTTTTTTAGTCGCTTATAAGTTCTATTACACGTAATTGTGTGCTGATTATAGGTAAATATTTTGCAAGTTTTTGTTACGGAGGATGCATCTTCTATGATGCGTTCAAGGGTTAATATCTCGGTTCCTTTATTCTTTCACGCATTAAGTATATATTTATGAATATTTAAAAACCCTCTATATCACTAGAAGAAAAAAAAAAAACCGTGGGCGCTGAAAAAAATAATGACAATTTTGTTCATAAAAACTTACCTGCCTTTTATTAAATCATGAACGCTTGTAGTAAATTTTCAGCTAGAAAATAAATCGAAGTAGTTTTGGTCCCGAATAAAATCGAGGCATTTATTAATTTAGGGGAACATCTCTTTCAATTATTGTTACACGCAAGAGCTGCTATTCGCAGTTATCCTAATTATATTACTTATTGCTTTATCGTTGATATTAATTGATTGTTAATTTATACAAACACAACGACAAGCAGTCTCAAAGTCACGGTTATAAGCGATTTCACTTTGTTTATTTTGTAAAGTAGGCGACCTAGAATAGAACCTTGTGCGACTCTCTCAACAAAGGGTAATCAATAATACTTCATACAAGACAAAAGGCCGACCTGAAAAAATTATTTGTATCTTTAAATAATATTGTTTTGAATGTGTTATAAATCGCGAGTCGTGACACATGTGGCCACTATTTACTGAAGTTAGTAGGTTAGCTGTTACCTATGTCGCTGGAATGCGATGCTAACTGAAAAACCCATGATTGTTGAAAAGCCATAAATAATGTACTAGTATCGATAATGTTTACTTTATCGTAATATGTAAGTTATAAATTTCGTTCGCACCGTCTGTGTACACATTATAGTACCTATCACATTATGCTAGTGTGACTAACACTCTTGATTCTGTTTAAAAAAACCTCGATTATTGTTTAAAATAATAAAGACTGTCAGGTTGATTTAATACTAATGACACCTGAAGGCTTAGGGTTAAGTGATATGCAAATAATAAGACCGTATGTTCAGAGATGTTTACCATGATTCCAAAATTAAGTAAAGAAATAAAGTTATTCTATTCTATTCTATTTCCACAACTATGGTACTGAAAAAATAACTAGTGAAAATAGACCGAGTTTTATTGATAACTGTCTTGAACTATTATTTTATCGATTTAGGCCACAAACTTCGGTCTATAGATGGCGCGACTCGTCGCGTCCGGTTTTTTGTCAACACACCTGACCGCGACGCTCTTATCCAAATTAAGTGTTATCCTAATAAAGTTATGAATATGCAATCATATTAGTACAGGAGAAATAAGAATAACCAATTGGGATTGTTCATATTTTTACAATTACTCCAATTCGAAAACCATTTCGAGGAATAGGTTTTTCAAGCCGTTCTGCATTATTAAGTTTTTGAAATATTTATCTATTTTGGATATTTCGAAAAAAGTATATTTAACCTTTGTTTGACTTTCGTTTTCGGCTTGAAGCCCTCCTAGGTGTATCCTACGGGTTAGGCGAAAACAGCTTGAAATAGTATGTTTTAATACACTATTACAATCACTTTTTTCCATTGCATATCATTTAATTGTTGTAATTTATTAGAAAATGCCATCCTAAATTTAAAATAATCATGTCATCCATAAAATGTCTGTTAAATAAATAAAGATATTAATTCAAAAACTACTGTGTCAAATACAAAATTAATGAAATTAGTGTCTTATAATGTCCTATTCTTTCGAATGAGAAAGTAAAAACCGTGAGTTATTATTTTTGGTCAATCCCAATTATTTAAGGTACCTAGGTACTTAAATTAATTACTAGCTTTTCACAAAAGAATGCCATTTTAGAGATGATCAAACTTTTTAAGGTATCTATGTACCTACCTCCAAGCCAAATTCGCTTGTAATTTTAGCATTACTTTGGTGTAAAAAATCAATCTGAAAAATCAATTTAGTATTATGATTCATAATGTTGAGCAGGTAATGCGTTGGGCTTATATTACATTTTTAGTTGCATGATGGACGAATTACTAGCAACATTATACGTATTTAGCACTATTCTAATCACGAAACGGTAATTATTTCAATTGCGTCTTAACTAATTACCCTACTCAAGCATTGACACACTACGTTTATCTTCTGATTTTGGTTAAAGTTTAATATACTTAAATGCTTGTTACTGCATACTTAAACCATAAATAAGGAATTACTTAATCACGTAATAAAATAAACATTTACGTCGACGTTTCGAATGTGTTACAAAAGCCATGGTCACGAGGAGAGTTCCGGTGCTTGTTTTTGATTGAACGCGACCTCTGGTTAGGTTATGGCATTATAATTGCTTAGGTTTTAGTTATTGAGTTACCTACTAATGCCGCGAGAGTATTATTTACATAAAGACATAAATTCCTCAACGGTGTTCCATCATAATGTTTTTAACTTTTTTTCATTGGCATTAAGGAACATATCGAATCAGAAGGTTAAAAGGCTGCCGGAGGATTTAGAAACTGGCAATAGTTTTACCTACGAGGGCGAAGGACCTTTTTGTATGAAAGAAAGATTACGATGAGGGGGACCAGCAATAAGCTGGATGTGGGTAAAACAGGGCCGGTTATTTCGTGAGTTAAATAGGTACATCTGTGACCAGCTGTGGACACGGACACTACTGCCTGACCTGAAGATGATGAAGTTGTTGATAAATATAGAAGAACGCTCAATATGAAGAGGACCATTATTATCCTCTTTTTGTAATTCCTGGTGTGGTAATCAAACAAACTGACAGTAGGAAAATCGATGACAACCAATACCCACTTGTAATATCCCGAACTATAGACGGTTAAGTATAAAGACCATGTGAAATTTAATTTACCAACTGATTGTTATACATAGGTCTAAAAATACAGTAGAATAATCACTGTTATATCAGTCAAAGATCGTCCGCTAAACCAAATTGTAAGTAGGTAACAAAAATAGTTAGCATTCGAGTAACAGATTTATTCTTCCACTTATTAAGGGAACCATTAAATTCACGACTACATGCTAATTCTAAAACCTACTTTCACTCAGTGTTGTCATTTCTAAAACTTTAATCACCTCCATAAAGCCTGCATAGTATGCGACACCAACGCGGACGATCATGATATCACACATCACACAATATTAAATCATGACAAATGCTTAATGATCGTGCAACAATGAAAACTCATAATCGATTTGAAATTACCATTTTTAAAACCAGGAAAATGATGCTAACAACTGGTATTAAATTCTGCTACTACTTAATTGCATGAATTCAATGAATTGTTGATTGTTCTTAAGTGCTGATTGTATCCTTAGCGCGTGACTTCTACTCCCTGACACTGACTGCGGTCACGCATAACCTTAAAAAGAGGTGCTTTGATTTAATTGAACAAATTAATCATAGATATTTATTCAAAAAACCTACAAAGTTTAAATCCCAAACTAGGGTTTAGAGGCGGAAAAGGATACCGATTACTGAGCGCTCTCTCACAAATCGGTTTACTTATTTGCTTTTGTTGCGTTTTCCTGTTCCCTTCGAAATATTAAAAAAAAACGAAAACATTCTTTTAGGTAAACCACGTGATCAATTTTTGAACCCATACGTTTCAAGACGATAGAATAGAAAAACCGTAGCGACGTTTGCATCTTGTCTGGGCCCACATAACCTCAATTTTAGGCGGTAAAAACCCTGGCTAGTATGGCTGCGTCTATAATATATCGCGTGTCAACTCTGGATAAAGCATCCGTCACTTTTTGACACGTGTACTTATTTACCTGTTAGAAGGTGACGGATGCCTTATCCAAAATGTATCTCTTAGGCCTCCTGTTATGGTATTGTTTTTAACTCAGACGTTATTGCTGTCAAGTAAATAAGACGTATCAAAACGTTGACAATACGATAGTCAAAGACTTTTTTTTTTAAGTTTGCAACATATCAGTATTACCTACTATCAAAGCATTACAGTACTTGTACTAACTTACTTTTCTGTCTCTTGTACTCGCTTAATGTAGAAGATGTGGTTTTTATCGCCTAGAATCTCGGCCCTGCACGAAAGCTGCGAGAGGTCCCGATCAATAAAAGATAAAAGGTGCTTGCTTAGGTACATACATGTCCATGATAAAGATAAAAAAAGATCAAGTTTATTCAGTAAGTAGGGCACGGGCACTTTTACACGTCAGAAATCTCCTGCCGTAGACTCAATTCACCTGTGTTAATTCACCTGGATGAACTAAGTGCACTAATTAATAGATTTGAATACCCATAGGTGATTTGATGTTAATTAAGTACACTAATTTGTAGACTTTAATACCCTGACGCTTGTAAATAGTACTCTTTTTCTACTTTATACACCCAACAGGTGAATCAAGTATACTTAAAGTGTACTTTATGCTCCACTTCCCAGCGATAGGTGCATTAGGTATACCCTTTGTCTACTTTATACACCCAACAGGTGAATCAAGTATACTTAAAGTGTACTTTATGCTCCACTTCCCAGCGATAGGTGCATTAGGTATACCCTTTGTCTACTTAATACATCTAATGATTCTAAATGCGATCTTTTCACACAGGTTTCTGCAGGCCAGGAAAAAGATGATTGTTTTGTCCACATTTTATCACGTTGATAAATGCGAGTATAATAGCCTCTGGGCCACTTAAACAACCAAGATAAATTAAAGTACCTACATATAATTATTAAATGACATTTAGTAAATTTCAATTTATGGACATATCTTATCGTAACATCTCTAAAAATAATGACCCACACTAATGTCCCCATATAACAATTCCATTTGAGCGTCTTGGATTATGGAACGAAAATGCGAAAAGATCGCATATCGAATCATTGCACTAATGCACTATCGCTGGAATTGGAGCATCAAGTACACTTATAATACCTATACTGGATTCACCTGTTGGGTGTATAGAATAGACGAAGAGTATACCTAATGCACCTATTGCTGGAATTGGAGCATCAAGTACACTTTTAGTATACTGGATTCACCAAGGTGAATTATGTATACTGATAATAAAACATTGTACTTTTAAAAACAATACTGGTGAATTACGTCTACTAATCAGTGCACTTAGTTCATCCAGGTGAATTAACCCAGGTGAATTGAGTCTACGGCAGGAGAAATCCCTGCTACAAGCGCTTCGCAAGAGACTACTGCTGAGAAGAAACGCCGCAAGAAATTCAACAGTTAGTCGTTTTTTAAATATATAATTATAAAACTTAACCTAGCGTTATACTATAAAACAATGAATCTAACATACGATAAGAAATAAATGTTTTCACGCGTAGTTGAGCAGGAAAATGTGTCAAATCTCTGAATTTTCTCCAGAACTAAACTGTAGTAATAGAAAAATAATTATAAAAATTATACTTAATTATGATGGTGTAAGACAACTACATAAAAAGTTTCGATACATTCTCCTACAGAAACCGTGTTCCCTAGACAATATACGAGATATAAGTTATTCCCTAGATATAAGTTATTATTAAATTATTTGCTTCGCATACTCTTAGTGCATGGGATGTACATACGTTGCAGGTTGCAGAACAGACTATGATCTACCTCCGCCCGTCACACTCTGGTCAGTAACGAATCGAGACACATCACGTGGAGTGCATCGTGACGTTATGTTTAAAATTGACTATTTAAAAGTCATCTCATCTTGGTATCCAAGCATTTTTAATTCTAACGACGGTATAATTCGTTTCAAATAGGTATGATTGTAAATTAAGAAGAAGAAGAAGAAGAAATACATTGAAGACACACAAATATACAAATGATTCAACAAAACAGTGAAGGAAACTGGGATACCTAGCACGAAAATGTGTGTCCTCGCGGCGGTGAAACGGCTCAGCAAAATGCTGAAGTGTTAGGCACTTCAGCAGCTGAAGTGATTTACAGCCAGTACCAGCACGTCCCGTGTGTGTCCCGGAACGCTGGTCAAACATACTACATTATATGTGTAAACTGCTTACATAATACTTATAATATAATTCGTAGCTTTCGTGGTTATGGTGGCTACACCTATTCTGGGACAGACCGCTGTTTATAGTAGTCGCTTCCGTCAATATCGAACATAATAGTTATGTCACGATGAACTCAAAGCGAGTCGTCTCCGATTCGTCACTGATCGGACTGTGACGGGCGCCGCACACTGACGTTTGTATGAGACAATACAGTTTGCATGACACAATGTATTGTCCCTTTGGTCACGGCGTGACGCGCCGCTCCAATGACTTCAGGGTGTCATTTGATCTGGGTTTACTTCCGTGGTTAATATGTATACCCCGAGCTTACGAAAACTTTGTTATTGTAAAAAAAAACTCAGGTATCTGAATAGCTGTAGGTACCTTTCACTCGGCTAAAGTAAGAACTTTTCTTTGTTCTTTTCATACTTATTTTCTTTTGGTTTGTGTGGTGAAATCTCCCGTAAGTAGTAATTACACAAAAAATCTGATAGGACAGAACCCTCACCATCTGGTACGGAATCCTAAACAACGGACGGTTCACACAAATTGACCTCCAAACTGACATCCAAGACTCAGGAACAAATAATTGCGCTCATCACACAAATATCTGCCCTTACCGGGATTTGAACCCAGGACCTCTAGCTTCGTAGGCAGGGTCACTACTAACTAGGCTATCGCGTCGTCAAACTATAGGTAAACCGTAGCCCTTGGTCCCATCAATTGGCTAGACAGCCAGTGTCCAGCCACCGCCGGTTGCGGGACGCTGATTGGCTTCCGTAGGGTGCGCGAGCGCGTGGCCGGCCGGCACCGGTTTATTATGACTTAACCCTGAGTGAGACCAATGTTACGTTACAGCTGCAACGCACGGAGAGCGGGGGCGTCGCGGGGAGATTCTTTAAAATTAAAGGGCCTTATACCCCGCCCGTGACTCGTTAAGAATAGATATTTTTTCTTCTTCGGGCTCTAAACTTAAGTTTAACGGATAATGATTTCCGTGGAGTCCTAAGGTTCCGTAAGGTCTCTTCAAACCCACTCCCTTAAACTCAAACATAAAGTTATGCAACATTCATGTTTTGATTTTCAATATAGAACCTAGAGGATTTGTCTATTTTAGGGGTCCGTCAATTCGACTGTTTCAAAGAAGAGAATCGCTGGTTTAGATGACCTATAAATACTCGTATAGATTTAAGTTCGAAATGCGAAATCGTATCGACATACAAACACGGCTTAGATTATGTCACGGCTCCGATGCTCTTAATCACTTCTTCTTATGATGCTATAATATTATATCCTTTTACCCAAACGCTGTTCTCATCGATCGGCTGAGGCTTTGAACCGAGGAAAATGATCTAACAACACACACTTTCCCGTTCAAAATATTAAGTACGGATAAGGATAATGGTGTATGGTGTCGCATTGGGCGTAGCGGAGGCGGTTTCAGTGTAAAATCGCTCCGCGCCGCGCCGCCCCCGCTGCCCGTGCGCGTGCATCTTTAGCTGGACAGTAGCACGTAATGGTGCACCCACTGATATTTTTTTTTGTGAAACACGTGTACGTCGTATTTGACGTCAGCGTGGTAAAATTTACTAACATGGTTTTGACCCCCCGACGCAAACGGGGATTTACAAATATAGGTACAACGTAAAGTATATAAATCATTTGTTGGTCAATGCATTCACTTCTATAATAAATTACCTGACGAAGTTTTAACATTACCCTTTCCAGCACTTAAAAATTACTTTAAAAAGTCGTTAATATCTAAAGCGTAGGTACTATAGGGTTGAGGACTATCTAACAGACAAAAATGCTTGGCCTAAACCCGAAACTTAGTCAATAATAATTTGTAAAATTGAAAAGTTGTCTGTCTAGGGGACACCGTTGATGTAGGAAAACATATCAAACTTTCATTTGGTTGTCTTGTTTATTTTTTCTCCCTTTATCTCAGACATACTCTTCTGGGCATAGAACTGGTTGCTGACCTGGGTTTTTATCATAGTTAAGAAAAAAAAAATTTTTAACTGTTAACTCGGCGGTTATTACTGTCAGGTACGAGTAAAGAATAGCTATCACAATGTGGACAATACGATAACAAGTCAAAGACGATATGGTTCTCACCGCCTAGAATCTCGGCCCTGACTGTGATAGGTGAAAACTGTGACTGTGACAAATGACAATTCGGTATGCATCGTAAGGTCGACGAGATCGTACATCACGGCTCTTCATATAAACTACGCGATGTACGCTAATTTGTCACATATCACCTTGTCAGCTGCTTTTATAAACCTTCTTAAGCCAAAACACCGTCACAACCGAACAAAACTTTGTTATTGTTAATTATTTTGAAGAAATCCGTAATTTTCACCGCACAATGGGTGGCCGGCGGACCGTAGTGTCCATTGTGCGATCCGACACGATCGCGTGTATTTGTAAATGGGACCTGTTTACCGTATTCAGCGAGACAATGACTCATGTTAGATTATTCCATGCTAATTTAGCGTCTCTTGTCTTGTTTATAATACGCACGTGCCTTTTTTTGTACAAGTTCGCCACACAAAAGTGCACAACGAAAGAAAGCGTCAAGTTTCTACTAAATATTTACTTTCACAACTTTTCCGCGACTTAATTATCGGTGTAATATCTCCTTCTACCTAATCTTTAACGATAGAGCACAGAGCGAGTAGGTAACTAGAAGTGCTACCAGCTCTGAGACCCTTGCTAAAATGTTTCGTTTTTAAACCAATCGCGTCACTGGTAGATGACGTGGTACGAAAAGTCACGTGACCTACCGGTGACGTGATTGGTTTAAAAACGAAACGAATAGAAACGCTAGCTGGCGTAGGGCATCTTGGTCAAGTTCCGGCAGAACAGTTAGGTAGTATTATAAGACAGACATAATTTTGGTTTGTCTATACGCAAAATCGGCTAATTAATACGTACGATCTTAAAACAAATCTCTTTACCCTACTCGAAATTCGATGAATATTATATTATTTCCAGAGAGGTCAAATTATCCATCATTGCTATGTTTGCGCATAACAAATTATTTTCCAATTTTACTTCTTGTTCCACCCTAGCTTGTGTTTCTTCGGATAGTATTGAGATGAAACACGAATTCGAATATGATCGAGACCGAGAGGCAAATCGTTTTCATTTTGAAAATCGAAGCCTTGTCTGCATACAAAATGAATCTATTGTTCCACTTTGAAGCCGATTTCGATTGCGAGTGCGTTAAGCAATAGCCCCTCTGATCCATCTTACTTGATCAAGACGGCATATAATGTGGTAGTGATAATAAATATACGTTCGCAAAATTGCTTTCCTGGAACACGCCCACTTGTTTTCGCGTAAACGTAATGTACCTACACGGTTTTATTAGGGAATTATGTTTATTAATATAATAAGGTGTGCCGTAGGGGGTTGGTTGATGTACTTTCTCAGGCTGATTGATGTCTATTAATATAATATGACGCATAACGATACAAGGAACCATATTGGGCTCCATTTTGGATTAACTAATTAATGAAGTGTCAAACAATCGCACATGCAAATCATACTTCAAGTATTCAAGCTGTTGCACTAAGTTCTAAGGATAATAAATAAATAAATAAATATAAGGGGACAATCTCACATCAATTGACCTAGTCCCAAACTAAGCTCTAGGCGTGTACGTCGAAGTCATAAATTTGTTTACTCTTTAGTAATTTGTCACTTTAATCGGTGTAATAATTTCATATGACAGTTAAATAGACAAGGTACTAAAGTGTAAACATATTTATGACTTCGACTGTACTATGGGTACTTGACAACGATATAAATACGTTTATAGAGAGATAAATACGTAAATATCCAGCCATGACTCAGGAACAAAATATTCGCGCTCATGACAAAAATATCTGCCCTTACGGGGTTTCGAACCCAGGACCACTAGCTTCGTAGGCAGGGTCACTACCCACTAGGCCAGCGTGTCGTCAAGGATGTATTCGTCATGGTTACACGTTTTATTATATTCTGCGATTCCTCGAGTCATTTAGTCCATTGTTTCCTGGAACTCCTTTATTTCTTTATAAAACCACCCAATGTCGAGTTGTATAATAGATCTCTATAACTCAGCACATAATTGTCTTAGCGCAGTCGAATAGTCCCGCATGCACTTTCCGGGTGACTGGCAACTGACAACACATTCCAATGGGTTCAACGGCAAAAACCATTCGAAAAACAATAGCCACTTAAGGAAGCCGCACTCGAGCGCCTGCCTTGAGCGGGCAATTAGGTGAAAAAACTAATTAGTCGCCAACCTTTCCCACTGTAAGGAAATTGAAATAACGTAAAAAGTTCGGGAGGTGCTGCTATTTGGAGACGGAGATAACCGATGCTGGTGATGTGGGAGTGGGAGGAAGTGGTAGATATCCGTTTGAACGGTGGTGAAGATTCGGAGTTATAAGGGGATCGGAAGTTCTGGCCGTTTGTTTGAAAAAAAATACAAGGTTATGATGCCACTTATGTTGAAGAGGTTTTAGTTCCTTTAGTTTACCGGGTTAAGATAGAAAATAGCGAAAGAGATTTGTCAACATCGTAGCAGGTGGAAAGAAGTGGTCCCTGCCTACCCCACAACAGAACAGGCGTGATTTAATGTATGTATGTATGTAAAATAGAAGCTTAGTGTAAGAAGATATTTGTAAACAGGAAATAGTAGTTTATGCAATAGTTGTATAAGAGAGGTCAAAATATATGAGTGGCGTGAGTTACGATGTGAGCCGAAGGCGAACATCGTAAAGGAAAGCGCCACGAGTGTTTTTTGACTTAGTTATACACCGTTGCATACAATACTTTTTCTACGACTAGGTTTCAAATGAAATGCAAAATTAAGCGAAAAAACTTACAAACGAACGAACGAAGTAAAGAACAACAAACGAGCGGGAAACAAGAAAATGACAAAATATGTGTCTATGGTTTACTTTGTTTTTAAATTGACGGAATGGAAATATGACTAACAGGCTACACTTAGTAATCTGTGGCGTATCGTTAGGGCGACTTTACGACACCGAGAGCTGTTATGGGGAATAGAGTTATAGACTTTTCTGAAGTCATATTATCTATGTTCTTATAATAGTGTTCGTGACTATGTAAAAGACTAATAAAAGTACAGGAGTAGAAAAACATGTTTTCGAGGCCGGGTTGTCATCAAACTTAATAAACGTAATATACAGTCGAAAAAAAAATTCCTCCTTTTTTGAAGTCCGGTATAATAGGAAGGTATTTTTGAGTGTCCTGCAGACATATGTACAAGTTTGACTTTGGGTAAATAATTTATGTAAAATGACCTCAAAATAACATTTGGTCAGCTCACAAACGACGCACAAAGGAGCGCTATTTCCGATTAACTTCCGGTTTGACAGATTTAGATCATTTTATAGCAATTTAACCGTAATTTGACAATTTAAATGCTAATTTTGCTTGACAGTTGGCTGGGCCATTATTAACTCAATGCTTAGTTTTGCACTTTACAAAAAACATGTATGTTTAATACTTGCTTCCATCTAGATATTAGGTAAATCTTTTATCTCTTAAAATTTACGACGACGCGCTGGCCTAGTTGGTAGTGACCGCCTACGAAGCTAGCGGTCCTGGGTTCAAATCTCGGTAAGGGCAGATATTTGTGTGATGATCGCGAATATTTGTTCCTGAGTCATGGATGTTTTCTACGTATTTAAGTATGTATTTTTCTATGTAAGTATTTACTCGTATATCGTTGTCTAGTACCCATAGTACAAGCCTAGAGCTTTGTTTGGGACTAGGTCAATTGGTGTGACATTGTCCCCCTAAAATTTATTTATTTATTGATTTAATCTTTTCAACTCATTTATTTCCAATAGATATTATTTTATTGGTCCCGTATCAGAGCACCCAACATTAATAAGCGTAATGTATCATTTAATACCTAAAAGTTCACTAATGGTTTTTTTTAAAGAAACCGAAATATATTCAGATTTTTTTAAAAGGCATTCCATCTTAGTCCTCAGGGTTGGGAACGCATTTGCAGTCTTAGGATTGCAGTCTTGTGATTGTGAGTGCGAATGTCTATGGGTCACAGTTTCCACTTACCATCAGGTGGCCTGTGTGCTCGTTTGCCTTCTCTATGCAATAAATAAATGTTTTTTTTAAAACGAAATACCTAACTTAAATATTGAAACACGATTTTTGAAATTTTTCCTTTTAATATTAACGGTTTATTTTTGTACCGACGGATTATTTGCAACCTAACACTAATGAGTGTATGTTAGGCTCATCCATTTCCCTGGGGCTTTCTGCCCGTAGATGTCAAAACATGATTTATGCAGACAGCTTTCACGGACGTCGACCCGACCGGGCGGTGCGGCTGGAAAAGTTCAAAGCTCATGCTAATGAACTTGGAAATGCAATGAACTGATGGAAAGTCTTTGTTTTTCTCAAGCTTTCATTTAATTTTACATGTTTATTTGTTTTGGAAGCTAATTTGAAATCAGTTTCTGTTATTGGAAATGGCTAAACATAAACTCTATGATAATGCAATATTATGGCGGGTAAGATCTCGGAATCGAAAGGTACCAAGTGTAGCAACATGAACTCCGCTATACTAATGTAGACCCACCGTGTTTAAACTTTAACTGTGCAGTTAAAAAAATACAAATGCATTATTATAGCACACACAGTCCCTATCCCAAATTGAAACATTGGGTCCCTATTTGAAAATATCATAGTTGACGACTTGTCGGCGGATGACGAAGTTGCCGACAAAAGGTTTTTAATCATACTATTTTGCAATAAAGATTACATATTGCTACATTTTATTTGTGTTAGTAACGCAAAAAGATTATACAACATTGCTGGCTCGCTTCAACGCGTCATTCAGTGCTTAGAGCTCGATACGGGGTTCACTTTGCATATAAATTAACACTACCGAGCTTCGAACATGCAGTTTAATAAAGTGGGTTATAAATCAACATCTTACAGCGGTCATAAAAACTGCGAGTTATATACTTAGTAATTAATTAAAATTTATTTGAGACCTGATCATTGTTGTTCCCTTTGACGAGAGTTTTGGACAAAATGAATACGTATGTGTGGTGGGTGAACTGAGCCTACCTACCTATTTATTATGCGACAAAGCTTGCAAATTTGCAAGTAGGTAAGTACCAGGATGCTGGAATCAGTCTCACGCCTGAGGCCGCAGAAGTTGGCTGGTGCCCTCCTGGAGCGCATGGGTCTCACGGGGGTTTCCAATCAAGGGCCACTGAGCCAGATACTTATTTAATTTCCATGAGGTGCACAGGTTCATGCACGTAGTGCACGGAGATTGACTATATTTTTTTGAATAAGAAAATCTATATTCTGCTAACTACTTTTTTTTGTTGACATATACATAGGTACGTACCAAAATTCTTTAGTGCAATTATTATGAAAAAACACCGTAAATTAATTAAATAAAAACGTAATTCTATTTCCTTTTTCGATGTATGAGTGTAGAAGAAGTGAAAGAAAATTGACAAGATCGAATTAAGTGAAAATAAGTGGTCTCTGCCTATGTATGTAATTCTATATTTTGAGTTAGTTTATTGTAAGACTGGGTTGTATTGTATTGTGCAAGAAAACAAGGTTAAGTGCCGTAAAACGGGGTGAGTAGGGATTATGGGGTGAGTACGGACCCAACCTAAAATGAAGCATAAGTTACCAATTATAAGACTGAAATTATTTCCAATAGAAGTAGCATGATTGTCCATTTCATACTGGTTCTTAATTTGTAACAAGTTATGACTTATTTTAGCCTCTTAAGGCCCAAGATACTACCCATAGTACTTATTAATTTTGTCATTCAGACCCAGCTCCTTCGACAGTTGTGTTAGTCATAGCGTACCACGGTCCTACCAGTAGGACTTAATAGAAAACCAGCCATCTTGTGTTCAAATTTCGCGCTAAATGAATTTGGCGTGTCCTCTAAGTAAGTTTTTTATATTCAATAAACTTTTTCATTTTCATTTTCAAGTCTTTTAAGTATTTGGGTCTGAATGAGTATAAAACAATAGTACTACTGGTAGTTACGGGTCGTAGTCACTACAAGCTGAATTTTTCGTTGGCCCTTAGGAGGTTAGGTTGTGTCCCCACTCACCCCGTTTTACGATATCTAAAATGTAAATCAATAGAAATGACCCTGACTCATGATATAATATGGGACTAGCCTACCTTGCGTTAATAGAAGTACTATCTAGTTTTTTGCAATTTGGCATTTGTTCCTTATACAAACAAAACGTTAGATTATAAAAACAACCCTGTAGAAGTGGAATTAGTCACTGCATTGTCATTTTATGACATGAATATTCATTGATCGCCATCGTCACGTGCAGACTGCTCCGGTCGAATCAAGCTGTAACACGTTATTGTATGTTTGTGACTTTGACGAGTTGATTTTATGTTCCTTAAAAAATACGACAATTCAAAGCCAAGCCAAGCTAATTTCAAATGTCATTTTTCACATCTTACAATTAGAATATGGTGTAAAGCAGTTCCTTTTCTTCTCTTAGAATAAGTAAGAGCAAGACGAGGAACAGTGATAAAACACAGCGATACTGAGGCTAACAGTATGATAAATCCATTATAGACCGAAGGCCATTCCCTCATTGAAGCAGATCTTTTTCAGGTTCCGAAACTTCTTAGTTTGTAGAGTGATTGAACACTGTCATCTGCCAGCAAGTGAAATAAGTAAGTGATTCTGTTTACTAATCAACTCGACAAACGAATGATCGATCGGCAAGTTTAAGTTGTCCTGTTAGACCGTACAAACAACATTTTAGGGCGTGTATTCTAAGTCAAGTAGCTTGAAATAAAACTATATATGACTTTACTCGCTCAAAGGAGATCAGCACTGCGAGCCGCTCCCTCAGTCTAGCCGCTAGCGAGTCGAAGCTCTGTCCCTCGCAAACTTCGCCAGTATTCTTATAGAGTGCAAGGGACAGAGCATTCGACTCGCTAGCGAGTACGGAAATTGTAACTCATGGTAAGGGTATGGACATAAAGCCTATAAACTGGTGCTGATCTCCTCTAAAAATATTAGTAGCTCATGGTAAACGTACTGGTTTGTTGCTCCGTTCTGTAACTCTCGTTTATAGACTTACGACTTAGGCGGTTCTCTTAAACAAGAGCGTAAGAGGTCCCATGAGAGCATGTTTACTCTGATGCGACCTCTAATTAATAATACTTAATAATAATAATAATAATTCTTTATTTTCCATAAAAATACACGTATCTTATAAGTATATTAATTACATTAGCCAGAAAACTTAAATAATTTAGCCACAGCTGCCAAACTAGGTGGGGACCTGTATTTCAGCAGTCAGCGCTCAACCCCAAAAATGTAGTACTAAGAATTATTATATAAACTAAAGAAAGCAGTAACCAGAAATGAACGTAGCTAAATATTCTTAATTACTTATTTACTATAAAAATAACAAAAGTGTGAGTTTGAATGAAGGTGTGTAATTGTGAATCTCTTCTTATGAAAGTATGTGTGCGAGTGTGTGTGTGTGTGTGTATAGGAGTGTGTGTGTGTGTGTTTGGAGAAGAGGGTGTGTAGGTATACAATTAATTCGTTTATTTCAAAATTGTAATAAGTTCCTCAGTTTCCTCGTAGTAATTACCTCGTAGGTAGTAATTAATTGTAGTAACCTCGTAATTGTTTTATTTTTTATTTAGTCGTAGGATGAACTCCTAATAGTACCCTGCCTTACGTGCCTACATGTGGGGGGGTGGGGGGGGGGGCAACTTCGCCAATGAATTGAAAAACAAGTTGCTTATGAGCTGCAAGAGGCGACTAATAGGCGTGGTTAACCGAGTGAACGACTCATTGTAGCTAGGAATGTAACGTTTCGCAGCAAATTAGCCGCCAATTCACCAGAAACTGCGCACTAAATGCAGTATCAATAAATATGAAAGGAAAAGGACAATTTCATACAAATTCACCTATACTCCATCTGTTTAGGTACTTAAATAAATGTAAACAAACCAAACCACGTGGCTCTGTTCATCTGCCAATTAAAACTTGGTCGAGCTTTGACGTATCAGTTCTGTTTCTATTGGCTGACCAACTATGTCACGTCGTTTTTTTGTTTACAATTAGTTAAGCATCTAAACAAATGGAGTATAGTCTCTTACTAAACTTGTAAAGGCCTATCCACAACGCAGGCGCACACGCCTGGCTTGTAAGTACCATGGGACAATATCATATACTTACTTATTAAAAGTTAGTTTTCCCAAAAACCTTTTAGGCTGCGTGGTAAAAATATATTTAAAAAAAAACCGAAAATAAACAATCCTATATGTAATAAGTAATAATCTGTAATGTACAATAGTACACCAAACAATGATAAATAAAGGCACAGGTACATTGATACTTATATTCTAGTTAGATGTCAAACGCAATACAAAGGGGTTTGTGTCCAACCGGCCCCCATCGGCGGGAGCTGTCTGCGGCCGACAGTTCACATAACGAGTACCTCATCTCTGTTTACTACTGTACAGTACATATACATATATACTACATCACTGCATAGTATAAAACAAAGTCGCTTCCCGCTGTCTGTCTGTCCCTATATATGCTTAGATCTTTAAAACTACGCAACGGATTGTGACGCGGCTTTGTTTTGTAGATAGAGTGATTCAAGAGGAAGGTTTTTATGTATAATAAATTCTGTTTTATGCACGGGTGTTCCAAAAAACTCACATAAACCGAAGCGAAGCGAGGGCGTCGCTAGTTATAATATAAAATTATAATGATTTCGTCCATGTAGCCGCAAACTAACATGAAATTTTTTTCTGAGGGTGGTGGTAGGTCCTGCCGCCGAGGAGCAGTGCTCGCAGTGTGCGGTGCTCCGGTGTGACTATGAAGAGGTACCTATGCCTCCTTAGTTAATAATAATAATAATAATAATAATAATATCAGGGGACTATGTCACACCAATTGACCTAGTCCCAAACTAAGCTCTAAGCTTGTACTATGGGTACTAGACAACGATATAAATACTTATATACTTAGAGAAATATACGAGTATACTTAAATTCATAGAAAACATCCATGACTCAGGTACAAATATTTGCGCTCATCACACAAATATCTGCCCTTACCGGGATTTGAACCCAGGACCTCTAGCTTCGTAGGCAGGGTCACTACCAACTAGGCTATCGCGTCGTCGAGTTCTCAGGATTCTCGACGAATTTGCAGTCTTGGGATTGAAATCTTTTAGTATATGTAGTTATATCTACATAACATCTGCCCGTCTCACTTTTACGCCTATCCGTTTGTTCCTTTTCAAGTGAAATGGCAAAGAAAGGAGCGAATTCTTACGCATGTAGGTATAATTGTTTGGTTAAATTTAAACGCGAAAGTGTCGTTTGTTTTTTGTGAACGCTAAGCAATTAGTTCTTCGTAATTTGCATAGAGAAAGTGGCAGCGTCTCACAGTGGCAGGATATTCCGGATGCTAATAGAGAAAAACTCTACGCGGATGACGAACTATGTCTTAGTGACGTAATAATACAAATAGCAATAGACCTGTTAAGAATTAAATTAAAACGTAACTTTGACATAGTTCCATAGTGGCCTAGGATTGAAATTGGTTGACTGTACTGACTCGTGTTTCAATGAAGTTGTAATGTGACTTGGTTTTAGAAGAATAAATGGTGGCTATTATAGCTATCAAATAAAACACTACAACCTAACACTAAAAAGCACACTGTCACGTAACTCTGTCGCTTCCGCTGCCAGAATCTTGGAAAGTTGTACAGACGTAGTGAATAAACCTTTCCCATCGTTTTTTGTATGTATGTATGTATGTAAACTCTTTATTGCACAATAAAAAAAAACAATTACAAGTAAATTCGTACATAAACTTAAGATTAACACGTACAAAAGCGAACTTATCCCTTAAAGGGATCTCTACCACTTAACCTGACCATGATTGAGGAAACTGTACGAGGATAGGCAAGATTACAAGGATGTGCACAAAAATAAAGAAACTCATAATTCTACAGCTAAATATCCATAAATCATACATGATTATATTATTTTTTGTCGGATTAATTCGTATTTATCTAGCTTTCTCAATTAACTTCAGTACCCATCAATAAGCCAACTGAGAAAGCAACATAAATACGAAGTTATCCGACCAAAAACGATGGGAAAGGATTATTCAGTACATCTGTAACTACTTGTAACAGTTCTAAATGGTACGTGTAATGTGGTTCTAAAAAACACAGTGTCAGCCAAAATATGTCACAACCCTCTCTAAGAATCGCTGATAAGTCCATATACATATAATACAATTATAAAAAACCGCAATGTAGCATCAGCAAACATATAAAAACAATATTTTGAATAACAATTGCCTAACCGTAAAAATCATACTTACTATTGTTAATCTGATTAATTGGTATCTTATAATATCTTGAACTTTTAAACCAGAGGCCGACTTCATTGTGATTAGCATAGGATGATTCGAGAACGTGGTAATTAATTGCAAAATTGTACTCAGTCGTTGCTTTTAAAAGCATTTTTCTTTTGACCAATAACGTCGATTGTCATTGACAAAAGTCAAAGCTATTTTAAAATTAGAAGGATTATGTTGATGAACACATAAACCAACAACACAAACCTACAAGCACAATATTCATACAGAACTGGTCAAACACAGAACCAAAGCTTGACAAGTCGGTTAAGAAACAAGTAACATTACATCATTGTTTTCGACCCAAGGAACCTCTGGCTGGTAAAACGTGGTAATGGCTTATCAAGAAGGTGCAAAAAATGCCGCACAAATTCCAATGGCGCAAAAAGACGTAGATTCGATTAGAATTAACTGTAATTTAATCTGAAGACGAGAGTTTTTATCGGGATTGGGTAATCAAGAACAGTTTATACCTTTGGTGTCATTTTCCAGTGATTGGAATACGTAGTACTACACTCAGGAGCAAAAATAACGGGTCAGAGTGCGTTTTTCATTCTAAAGAGGCTATTTCGAGGCCTTGGATCCTCGCCAGGGGATGCTTTTAATGAAATCTGATGATGGATACCCCGAGCATCAACACTGGACTTTCAGAGTGCCTTGGATACGCATAATTATGCATATTCAGAAAAACATCTAAAATGGTAATAAAATGTATGGAAATCCAAATGCGGACGCGTACTCTCTCGGTGTAAACTGATTGTGCGATCAGTTAGGTACCTATGCTAAGAACTTTTGACCTCCTCTTTTGAACCTCGGAGTATCCACCATTAAATCTCCCTCAAAACAACTCCTGGAACGAACCAAGGCTTCGAAATAGTCTCGTTTGTATGACAAACGCACTCTGACCCGTTATTTTTGCTCCTGAGTGTATTTGGGGTTAATGACCCTAATATTATTGTCATCAAACATTTGATATCGAAAAGTAGGTTATTGGTATTTTCGTTAGCATATTTTGGGACCAGACTAATAATAAGTGAATTTAATGAAGTGCAATAGGTTCGCTATCGACGAACGGATAAATCAGTGACCACGACCAATCCTGCTAATATAATAAATGCGAAAGTTTGTGCGTGTGTGTGTGTTAGTTTGTTACATATTCACGCTGCAACGGCTGGACGGATATGGATGAAATTTGGAATGGAGACAGCTTAAACCATAAGCTACTTTTTATTCCGGAAAATTTAAAAGTTCCCAAGGGAATAACGGTAACCGAAAACTACCGTAGCTAATGATAAATATGTAACAGAACAATTTGAGTAAGTATGCAAATATGTGTATGAAAGTCACAGCTGGACCGGTGACGTGTGACTACACGGCTAAGTAGTTTTGCGACTTTATCGCGGCTATCGAGAATGATTGGTCACACTGCGAGAACCCAATCAACGCGAAATGATATGCGAAAAAGAAATCAAGTCTAATTAATAAATAACTTTTTTAATGCGCAGCTTACAGTACTTTTATGCTACTATTGATTAAGTAAATAATTACTAAATATATTCGATGACATGCGTCCCAATATTTCCACTTCATTAAAGAAGGTACTATCGACTATAAACAGATATGAGTATCAATTTTTGAACCTTATTGCAATGCAGTAAGGTCCAAAAGTGGATACATCTCTTAATAGTCAACTGTATTATTCATCTTCATAGTAGTATTAGGGTGATGTAGAAACTGAACGAAAAAAAACGAATATCGTCGTATTACTGCAAATACCGCTTATCTACAAAAAAGTAATTTTGAGAAAAGTCAATTTTAAAGTTTCAGTGTTGGTTTTAATATGAAATTGTTGAATATTGCGTACTATGTGTATCACATATTAATGTTTATATTCCGTTGTTTAAGGTTCAATAGTGCAAATATTGAAGTTACTTTAAAATTTCGTTATATACATGATAATAATGATAGAGATGTGAAATTTGGGAAACTTAATCGGTTTTACCTGTAGAAATACATTGTTGTATATTTCCACAAATAAAAGGTTTATGGCTGTGTTTCCACTTGATTTAGCTCTAGATTAAATATTTACAACTTACAAGTCACAAAACAATAAATAATTACGATAGCTTTATTTATTTTTTTGGGAAAAACCACTGTTCGTTTAGAACATAAGCGGTTTTACCTGAATGAAATTTTTGATATGTTTTTTTTTAGTTTCTTATGTTATTTTGACATTACTAACAACTGTAATTATTTAAGTAAAACAGTTTTGTATAAGGACATAAATGGTATAATTATTGATTAGTTTGTACCTAAATAAGCAGTTGCTAAAAAATTTTGGAAAACAAGCCTTCTGGCTGGTCACTTTATTACGTTTAATTGGTTAAAAATTGACACAAAGTTATTACAAATGGTAAATTAAAAAGAAATAAAATAAAATGGTGGTATAATAGAACTTTGTTTCTCTGGACGGTAAGAAGGATCATCATCAGAAATGTCTCCACCGAACAGCGACTCTGAGTCTGTCTGAGATTTGCCTTGATGGCATAGTAAGCTGCGATAGCTCTTGAGCAGAGTTGGACTCAGGTATACTACTCGTACGAGTATCATCAAGAAAAACATCGCTAATGATTTGTTCCATTTGCCCAGCAATGCTTTTTTGAGACTCGTCCAGATCTGATGTCTCGCATTCATCAACTTCTAGCCCTCCGTAACCTGAAAAAGTTCAACAATTTATCCGAAAAGGTTTAAAAGACAAATATACGGACGACGACAGTTAGGCGCATTTTATAATTAAATTAGGTATACAGGGTAAGTAATCCAAAAGGGTCGTAGTTATGGGGAATTGGGAAACGAGTTATAAGACTTAGGGCAATCTTCAAGAGCTAATTTACCTAAAGTTCGCGAGAGGGCGACCTAATAGATCTATTCAAAATAACAACAATGTGACAAAAAAAATACCGGGGCCACAATCAAAACATTACGAGTACCTAGTACCCTATCTGAAATCCGATATTCAATAAAAATATAATATTATTATTTTACTCACTTTATATTCCTCCCTCTCGCAAACTTTAGGTAAATTAGCTCTCTATTATCCATTCTGTTAATCATGCTGTAAATATATACGTTTAAAATTATAAAAGGTAGCAACTTGTGTGTTTAAATGACAGTACCTACTTATATTTAAGAAATTTTGTCAAAACCATGTAGTTAAGTAGGTATACTAAGTACTTACTACGTGGACACTAGCTTTCGCCGTGTAGGTAACTTAAATCTACCACTCAACAGTGCATGTCTATAAATCTAAGTCGTATTTTGACGCAGCTCTGTCAACACGATACCTATCAACTTGGAGCCCACTGGTCAAGGTGAGATTTTATTTAAGGCGAACCGAGATGTAAAAAATGAACGACAAAGTTAACAAAACTTTAACAACACTGTAGATAAAAATGTAATAGTTAGGTAGGTATGACGGGTTGACAATAGGGTTGCCAGACATACTATAATATATAGTATTATACTTTATTTTGCCTCTGTATACTTTATTATATACGAAACACATAAAGTATGCTAAAATACTATATTTTAAACTGAAATTCAAAGATCACAAGTTGACGTTAAAATTCGGGTTTACGTAACCATTTCCGAACGTACTCATAAAAAAGTGAGGAAAATATTAAAAATAGCTTATTTTTTCAATGTATACTTTATTTTTAAAGCCTTCAAACCGCCAAATACTATATATCTCCGAAAAAAATCTGCCAACCCTTGACAACAACACCGCGCCGCGCGCGCGCCGGCGGTCGACCTTGACTTTGTACCTACCTACTTACATTAAACCTTCATTATAATACTATCATAATTCGTTTTAAATCATCAGCTAGTAAGTACTTAGATACTTAATGTGACTAATGATGAATACGAGTAACTTCGAACCACTTTTCATTTACGAATTAAAAACTAACCTAACTTCCATTTAAAAAGAGAATAATTTATACTTACTATCTGCACTTGTGTCCTTCACGGCCATTCTAACGAGTCTTCTACTCCTGGCACTCATTTTTATGTGATAATGATCACAAATATAAGCAATAAGTCACTAAATACGCAAGAACAGCAAAAAATTACCCTCAAACTTCGGCGCATGAGTCGCGACTGAGCGGGGTAGCTTCTGCGCGAAGCTGGTACGCGCACTTAGTTGATTCTACCTGCACGGCATTGCATTAATGTTGGTACAAATCTACAGCCAAAACCAATTAAATCACTATATTTTTTTATGGCTGTATGGTATTGTAAATTCGTGAATAAGAAGTGCCTCGGGCAAAAAATTATAAAAGTGTTTAGGATGTTTAACCTGCCGTTAAATACCTGGTCTTAGTATAAACGCTTTCATTCAAATATCAAATAAGTACGTGTATAACTTATTTTTAGAACATAAAATGCTTAGTTATCATAAAATGAGATTGCAAAAAGATACTAAATACTAATATAATTTTCTGCTTGGAGGTATAAACATAAGTTATTGTATTATTATACATATATCAGTTTCTTCCTGTTTATTCGCCTACTTTTTTGGCAATAAGTTACTTTAACCAGTTAAGTATCTTCGGAACGGAGATTCTTATCGAAAAATGGATTTTAACAGGTTGTAGAGCTTAAAGAGTACATTCCAATGGTTTAATAAAATCATTTTCGATAAAATGGCACTTAAGCGGTATTTGCAGTAATACGACGATATGGTAAATGAAAACTATAGTAAGTATATTTATTGTATAAATAGGATGTTTTAGTTTTTATCTCTGTTTGTCTTCTTTTTTCGTGTTACTATGTAAATTTCTAATAATTATTTGGTTGACTGGTAAAGAATGATATTAGGCACTACATCCGCCATTTGTTCTTATTTTTGTGCAATAAAAAAACAAGAAAATAATTAAATGGGATGGTGAAAGGATTCTAACGATACAACACTCTTCTAAATCGGCTCGATCGTTTAGAAGTTATGGTATGAAATGAAGAATCGTACATACATACTTAAGCCCTGAAAACATTACACCTCTTTTTGGGCAGTCGTGTAAAAATCTCAATGTGCGAAGAAGCGGCCGCGAACATAGTTTGACTAATACGAACGTGATCTAGTAAAATGTCTATTAACATTTATTATATTTCATTCATCCATTCATTGGAGCATTGGAATAAGCCCTCAGTGTGTGTCGAAGTGTCTGGTAGCAGTACCCTTACCATGAGTTATAATTACCCGTACTCGCTAGTCAGTCGAATGCTCTGTCCCTCGCACTCTATAAGAATACTTGCGAGGTCTGCGAGGGACAGAGCTGAGAGAGATGTCCGTTTCTATGTGGTCAGTAACGATAGAGACGCACTGAGTGACAAGCGAGACAATACGACCTGTGCTACTTGTTAAGCAGCGACCACACCAATGCTTAAAAATCGGTGACGGTACGAAATCGCAGTGATGCGTCGTATTAGCACCGTTTTTGACGCACGCTCCCCACACCGCTGCTTAACGTTGAGAATATCACGGTACGTCAAAATTGACGCCATGTTATTTTTTTGTTTACGCACCGTCTGTGAATTTTGAGCACCGGTGTGGAGGACGCGTCACTGCGATTTCGTACCGTCACAGTTTTTTAAGCATTGGTGTGGTCACTGCTTTATGGTAAGGGTCAGCACGAGTGAACTCCGCCAGGCACACCGGCCGGCTACAGACTCCACACACGACGATAGAGACCTTTGTTGCGTATTAATAGACATCAGAACAATTACTTAAAACAAGATTAAATATGCACTCAAGTACCTTCATAGTTAGGATAGCTTAGAGCCCGTCGCTGGAAGCAAACGAACAATCTAGAAGAAATTATTAACCAATATTGAATGGACCATGTCGATGGTAAAGATGGCAATTGGCGTAAAGGACAATTTTACAGTATAATTTAGCTGTCCTTTACGCCATTTGTTATTCGGGTAATTTTACAGTACAATTTAAGTAGTTGTCCTTTACGCCAATTGTCATTTTAACTATCGATGTCGTCTAGCTAAATGCATCTTTACACAAACTATGTACTTATATGTATACTGTCGTTTCCGTGCCTTTGCCTCTATACTACTGGGTAAAACCATATTGCTTTTGACATATAATGGTATTGTTTTTTACTCGGACACCGTTACTGTCAAGTAAATAAGAGCTATCGTTACGTTGACAATTGATAGAGGCCCAAGACACTGTTTGACAATACTCGTAGAATTAAATGCTCCATTTTGACGTGAAAACCTTTATTACGTTTTGTAATCGCTGTTTTACAACAATTGGTAGGTACAGTCAACGTCAAGACAACGTAAGTGATCAAAATATTAACATCGCAAAACATGTTCTAGCATGACGCCCAAGATATTACAGATTATACAAAAGTGTAATTTGAACTTAATATTAAAGTAGTCAAAGAAAATGATCATAAACGATGCCATAACTGTCTCTTTACAGGATATTGCAATAAAGAATAATGACATTAAATTTTCACCTAAATGTCCAAGTATCAAACAAGAAAAACTAAAAATTTTTTTTTTTAAGTATATTTGGTAATCACGGCAGTTAAAAATGACTTATTTAAAAAGTTGCATAAAAAACCAAAACGAAGTACTTAATATGACCTTATTTAAACCCTTTACGGAACTGGGAGTCGTTATAGTTATAGTGTTTGTGTCACGAATTTAACGTCTGACTTATTGTATTCCGAGGTCTTAAGAGGTACCAAAAAATCAAATTCACTTACATAGTTATAGTTTGGTAGTATTTCTGACTATTGCAATTTTAGAGAATTAGTTTAATTTGAACCACTCAGTAATGGCTTTATCTGTTTGAATGGCATGCCACTTACTTATGAAGTTATGACACATTACGAAATAATTTACTTGTGCTAAACTACAATAATTAGAGACATCTGTCTTAATTTATTATTTATACTATTATGAGACCCTATTTCATCACTTTCTTTTACATTTGATTGTAGGTACCTACTTACCAAATATAACAAACACCTCTTCCGTCAAAAAAATACTCATCCGATCAGCTGGCACAACGATAAAAAAGTAACAAACATACGTTAGACCTAGACCCCAATTATTATTCAGACAATCATGTAAACGCGCAATCTTTTTCTCAAGTGTCAATAAATAACTCACACGCCATATTACTTCACATTCCCAAAATGCGACTTACGCCATAAACACTCGGCTTCTCTGTTTCCCTGGTTATGTAAAGTATATGGCGGCTCGCGCTCGTTATTTATTTATTTGCTATTACTCGTGTCGACGAACTTGCAACAAGGTCGCATTGCGAAATAGGCATACAGTGGTCATTTCCAATGGAAATTTAAAAAAAATATGGATTAATATCTGGGGGCCAATCTCATAGAAAACCTTCTCCTGATCTAAGAGCTCTAGGCTTGAGTATGAGTACTAGACAACGTCAAACTTAGTTTTATAGAAATACATACTTAAATACATGCCGTTTGGTTGCCGTCCATGTCTTTCCGTGGATGTCGTAACAGGTGACTAAGGGAATAAAGGCTTGTAGTACTTTTAGGCGATGCGCTTGCAACCTGTCACTTACATACACTGGTAAACATCTTATGTCGGGTTTCTATATTCAAATCGTGGATAGATAAGGCTTACTTCGGGTTAAAATTTGACATTTGCCCATACAAAATGTGTCAAATTTTAATCCGAAGTAAGCTTATTTGGGTGATTCTTCGGGGGCCTGATTTTTGACGTCCGGGGGCTTAGTCCAATGAACTCTTTGTTTAGAAGGTTGTTTTTTTTTTCAGAGGTGACTGATATTCATGTTTAACTGGGACACCGGTCGATTTTCGTGTAACTGATTCTAAACATAGACAAAAAAAATAAAAAAACCCATTATTCTTATTACTCTGTCGTGTCCGTTCTCCATTTTCTTGAAATCATATGATAATAACTTAAATTTAGTTAACTTTATCAATATCTTGAGTGACCACATAAAAACAAGATTAGTTGTTAAATTAAAAAAAAACAACAAATATTTTTTACATGCAATATTATTCTTATAACTGAGGATTTAACATTTGTCCGCCGTAAAATTCTTATTACTCTGGAGCGGGCTTCAATCAGCTGTATCATAAAGACATTTAAAAACCTAGCGAAAACTCCCACGTGGGCCGGTTTTTACTCGCGTTCCGAACGTGTCAGGTGGTGGACGTGTCGGCTGATGCTCATCGCTCCGGAGTTATGAAGGTTAATATATCATTACTCTGTCCTTGGTTTACGTAACATTCTTATCACTCTGTTAGTTTTTTTAACAAGTGTGTAATATTAAAAAAAAAAAACTTGTGCTTGATTAACTGCTTTACGTGCTATCTTAGCGTAGCATTAACGGTAGCCTTCCAGTATGTTTGTATTATGAACCATCAGCTTGTTTTCATATTTTTCTTACTCCTCTGTCCCTTATTGCTTCGGAGTTATGGACAGCGGAATAAGAAAATCGTCAGTTTTCATAGTTTTTTTTCACTTTCGATGTTGTGATTTATTAATTAGAGACACATGCAGTCGTTTTAACCTGCTTCAAAAACTTATGTTATCAATCCGACACGTATTTAGGTAAGCAATTAATTCACATATCGTCGGTGATACTGCAATACCGCGTAACGAACAATTTAGATAAGATGCAAAATACACCTTATCATGTAAGTCAGTAAGGTACATTTTACAACTTATTGAATTGGTTAGTTGCGCTGTTTTGCAGTATCACCAACGATATGATACGATATGTTATTAGGGCTCCCAAACAACTAAACAAAAAAATATAGGTGATGTTTGTATGTTTGTTTGTAAATTTGTATGTACCTATGTGTTTTTTCAAGCATTTCCCCGAAACTATCAGTCGGACTGTGACCATTATTTTTTATTAGCTTAAATTTACTTCAACATTGGGAACAGTGTTGAACAGTGCAAGTTTCATCAAAAACCGCTCAGTACAATTTCAAGAAATTTCAATTTGGTATTTTTTATGTATATTTTTAAAATTAAAGTTATAACACAGCTTAAGCACGCCTAAAATTACAGTTTTCTATGACGCTTATTAATACAAATAATAAATTATTGTATACCTAGGTACTTCAATAATAATTGCACATGTTTTATTTTTATGTAATTTAAATACCGAGAAAATCACATAATTTTTAAAATTTTAAACCTATTCTTACTTCTCTGTCGTCAATTTCTTATTCCTCTGGGCACAAAAATTAAAAAGTTAATTATTTTCTTTAAGAGTTCATAAAAATTAGTGCCAAAACCATATTCATGTTTTTAAATAAATCTACTTTCATGGGAGAATATATTTATTACTCAAATAAGCAAAAAAAAATACGACAGAGGAATAAGACAAAAATCACGACCTCGAAGAATCACCCATTTGTCCCCGGTTTGAATATAAGAACCGGCCATTAGCCTACTAGTGCAAAATGTGGTTACAGAATTATCAAATTTTTTTTAGAGTTGTTGGTAATTCTGTAGCCCTGCCTATCCTACTCAGGGAATGAAGGCATGACTTTATGTATGTTTATATAACAATAATAAATAATATATTAATATCTGGGGGGCCATCTCACACAAAACCTTGTCCTAATCTAAGAGCTCTAAACTTAACTATGGGTACTAGACAACGTTAAACATACTTATAGATAAATAAATACGAGTATAATCCAGACAGCTGTCATTCCAGTACAAATTCTAACCTTAAACCCAAGAATAGGTTATAAATTGTACTACGATGACAGCTGTCAGGGTTGACTTCTTATTGGCCGGCCACTATAGGAAGTATCCAAGACTGAGAACAAATACCTACTCGCGATCATCACACAGACATTTGTCAATACCGGGAATCGAGCCCAGGACCGCTCGCTTCGTAGGCGGGTCACTACCCACTAGGCTTTACCATTCCTTGAGTATTATAGGTTTTTTTAAATTAAAAAACAATATTTACGTAACACCTGGCCATAATGTGAGTTTTATCGCACGCTGCGCGCACGGTAAAACTCGCATTTTAGCCAGGTGAAGACGTTAAATTGTGTACTCATCACGGGCAGTAAAAAAGAAAGCCCTCTATCGCATATCTACAACCCTCGCCTACGGCTCGGGTCTCAAACACCTGCGATTTCGGGCTTTCTTTCTTTTACAGCCCTTGTTAAGTAATGTACTATTAACGACGCGTTTGGCTTAGTTGTCAGTGGCCCTGCGAGGCGGTTCCGCGGGTTCGATTCTTAATTCGTGCGTTGTTGTTCAGAGTCAATTTGAGTAAGATTGTCTCCTGACATTTTAGTTTGTTTTTTAGTGTAAAAGATAAATCAATTTTATCCGAATCCAGTCTGCCGTTTAGGCTTAATAGAAACACAAACATCCAAACATACTTACTTACATATTAATAAGAATATTATGTTTAGCCTATTTTATTCATATCTTATTTAACTTTAGTTAAACTATCGATTTACACGGACGATGCGCCAGTTTGCGTATTCAAGCGTTGCGGTTGTTACGAATAACCTATAATCGAGATCGAGTAAGGTTATTGCAATTTTACAGGATACTTATTAATATTATACAAACCTAACCTAAGCTATATGATAGCTCTAAAGTTATCGCTTTAAACAATTTGAAAAGTTAATGGATTTCTAACTTATGTATTTTAGGTAAAATGATAACAGTAAAGAACGAAGACTCGACCTTAAGATAGGTTTACATTTTAGTTAGTTAGTACTATTATTTATAATGTGGTCTACTGGTTTGTTGATTGATTTACGACAAACATCATCAGCAGATCCCGTTACCTGCGTAGCAGATTGGTGGCAGACAGTTAATGAAAATTAATTCTAAATTAATAGAAGTTAGACTACGTCTTCTACTGGAAAAAATCCATTTTAGGCAAGAATACTTACGATCTCTCTACTTCTACCGACGTAAGTGGTAAAAAATCATATATTTGCAACTTTACAATGATTTTAATCATAGTACCTATGTTTAATTTCAATTTCTTCACTTGCCAACAACTTACTAATTTGTTGTACTATGATAAACCCTGTCTCCTGCTGGGTTTAAAATAAAACTTTTCTTAGTTTCTGGTAAACTTGATCACCTTTGGGGTGCTATAATTAATTTGGAAAACATTGTCACATCGCTAACGACAGACAGCCACCAATTCGCTACGTAGATAAGTATTACAATAGATTACGATACGTACGATAGTATGATCTAGACGCTGGTAGAATGACCGATCGACTCGTAGGCATTTTTAGAAGTTTACAAACAGTTAACAGTACGAGTACATGATACATTTCAAGAAAGCAATATACCATACCATTAGTAAAACAGGACATTGTATAATGATAGTTTTATACAGATCCATTTCCACCTAAAAGAAAACTGCGAGAAATATCTGACAAGGACAGGTTCAACAGTAATGTATACCTCCACGACGGCGGACATTTCTCGCAAAACAAATGTGTGTCTGTATTTAAAATTGTATTCCTAGTGTAGTATGTAAATATAAAAGTTAAAGAAAGGTAGGTTTAGATAGCACGAACTTTAATTTCTTAAGTAAGACTGCACTGAAGCACGAACATGATAACTCGAGGAACTTCAAAACGTCTCTTAAGTAAGGCTTGTTTGTATAATTATTAAAAAAAAACAAATAATATTAAACTAATTAGTGTTATTTTAGGTTTATTATGGCTTTAAATGATTATAGCTAAGAAAAAGTATTTGAGGGTAAAAGTAAACTAAAAGGGATTATAATTATATTATTTCTAATTCCAGACGATACTCGTAGTTGAAGATTCTATTTTTATCAGTGGTTCCTGATCTGTAAGGTTATTCTGACCTATCTGTGTTATTCATTTTACGCTGAGAGAAAAGGACAGAGTTAAGTAACTGCCACAGCTCCGTCCTTTACGCTCACCGTAAAATGAATTGCATAGCTATGTCATAATAACCCCCACCTTAAACTAATAGCGAATTTAAATTAAACATACAAAAAAAATACGTGAAAATATACCGCAATTCTGGTTTCAGATGGTACCATCAGCAACACAGTTAACTGACCATTTGTGAATCTTGTCACCTTATAATAAGGTTCACTAGTGGTCAGTCAACCGCGATGCTGTATGTATATAATTATCTACTTACTTGAATAAGGGGTTGCACAGGAGCCATTGCAAGCTGGACAGGTATCCCCCCCATCCAGCCCCATCAGCGTCGGAGCCAGCGGCTTCGGACACAGCTTGCACCCCCCATTGTACACCTCGCACAAACACACATCCTTCCCCACCCCCAACTTAACCTCATCCAGTCCGAACCCATTATACTTATTAATGTTTAACTTATCCGCTTGTAAATACTGACACGCGTGCGGGCACACGTGACACCCTAAGTTCCTATTAGTCTCAACAACATTGTCATTCTGGTTGGAATCTAGGTCCATCTGGTAAGCGTCTTTTTTAATATCCGTGCTGCCTGTCATGTACGAAGTCAACGTCACTTCGGAGGCAGTTCGCTCCGTGTTATTCAGTTTATATTTAGTCATTATTATTGCACTATAACTTTGTCATTACTTTAAAACACAGTTGTATTGTTTTGGCACTACACTTGTTTTTGCATTTTCGAGCGGTTTCCGAGAGGTGCGTCCGCGGCGCGCGGCGGTGGCGGAATGGAGCCTGGAGCCGCCGGCGGTGTGTGGTGGTCGAGGCATTGCAAAGGCTTTGGATTGATTAAGTTCCTGAAATATCTCTGGGAGTGTGATGCCTTTCTGTGGGAATTGGACGTGTTTAATTTTTTCGTTTTGGACATGTGAATTGTGATGCGTAAACGACGTCAAATATGCATTTTATGTGGGTATTTAGGGTTTTATTTTTTAATCACATCTGTATTTCTAACTGTAAAATTTTATTTTGCAATTCTTTTAATTTTGATTTAGTGACAAAAACAAAATTAATTTTACTTAAAATAATAATGATTCTGCACAAAGAGCATGATTAAAAAACTTATTAATAATCTAGTCATGTTAAATAAGGTTAAAAAAATACAAAAAGTTGGGCCGCCCGAACAGGGACTTGAACCCTGGACCCTTGGATTAAAAGTCCAATGCTCTACCGACTGAGCTATCCGGGCTATGAGTGCGATGACGAAATAGTGCTATAGTTCCTTTACTTGATATTGTTGGATCCATCACTTGTACTAATAGAATGTTCTTGTTTTTAATGATTTATGCAAAGTGGATAATAAATAAAACATTAAAATAAAAATATGAAGCATTCAACCACGCGACAAGTTCGTGTTTTTTTTTCATATTACGTTTAGGGTTTTGTACCTAAAGGGTGCCAAAGGAATCCTATTTACTATACTAAGTATACTTGTCCATTAGTTCGTCCGTCTGTCTGTCAGCAGACTGTATCTCATGACATGTTATTTATAGATAGATAATTTTGAAATTTTCACCGAGTGTGCAGATATTTCTATTGCCGCTATAACAAATAATAAAAATATTATATTCCTTATTATCCTATTTTGTACTGTAATTTAACTCTTTGGATCAATTATAAAATCATTTTCATTTCATTACTTTCTTGACCGATACAAGAATTTTTCGGAATGAATACGACTCGTACTTGGCCGGTTTTTTATGTCCTATCCTATGCCTAGGTATGTAAGAAGTGAAATCATCAAATCAGTTTAGACCAGTTGTATGACCCTGGCAGCTAGAATTTGAATAAATATATTTCAAGTGTAAAAAATCATAGTAAATATCAAATATTGACTGTGTTACTATGACGTTAAAGTTCAATTCAAACAGCCACTAGATTTTGAAGGCTACCAAAATCCGTTTTTAACATTCTATTTGTGATTTAGTGTACCTACTTATCTACTAGACATAGGTACATAGGTATGTGTATTAAATATTTGTCTTAAATTAGGTAAGTATCAATATGAGCTTTTTCCTGCGGCCTATGTCCGGCCTGACCGTCCAAATTCTGTCAAGAAATGTAAGAAACCCTTTAGGAGAAACTGACAGGCCAATATCGACCGACTGGCTTGTTAGCCTGTAGTGCCCTTAATAGGCGAGTGTCCTAAAAAAAATCATTTTACATTATCAAAAAATACTGAACGCATATTTTTTCTTTTGTCAATTAATAAAAAAAAACGAGGAAGAAAAGTGCGTTGAAGTTTCGCGTGACGTCACGCCGCGCCGTGGAATACTTTATACCACGTTGTGACGTCACGAGCCCCCACTCCCGATCTTTGATGCGCATTATATTTTGTAATTTTTATTTATTTGATAAAGCAAAAAATACGTGATCAATTCTTTGATAATCATACTGACGGACGAATTAGATTACCTATATTTTTTATTCAGGACGCACCCCCATATTAACGACAGGAACTTTTAAGATACTGAGATGCGCGTCACAAGATACGTCAAAGTAAACGTCAAACCATAGAACACTGTCATTTTTGACACATCTCAAGACGAGCATTAGAGTTGAGATTAGTTTATTAATACGGATCTAAGACTACACTGTCTGTATGTCTATCTGTCACCACGTTGTACCTCATGAGCCGTGATAGCTAGACAGTTAAATTTTCACGGATGATGTATTTCTGTTGCCGCTATAAGAGCAAATACGAAAAACAGCATAAAATAAACATTGAAGTGGGGCGCGGTATTAACAACGGCAGTAAAAGGTTATAATTATAGTGTCTAAATAATGTGGTATATATGTACATAAAGGTATAATGGTACGGAACCCTTTGTGCGTGAGTCCAACTCGCACTTGGCCAGTTTTATTAATTTTTTATTCAATAATTACAGAAAAAAAAAGTTTCCACGCCACATGATTTTTCTACGTCACGGCTAGTATAGCTGTAACGCGGTTAAAACAAAATGACATCACTCCGACCACTCGACGAAACACCGATAATACTAAAAAATAACTCAGTAGGTACATAATAATCAAAAAGAAGCATGTTTTTTGTTTTAGCTTTTAAGAAACTCCATGTTTCAATGGATAGCGATTATTTAGTTTTCCAAGGATCAAAATGGCGAGGGGTGCTGGTAATGACTTCCTCGAGGCTGGCGTGGGCGCGTAGTCCTGCGTCATCGCGGTACGAGCAATTATTTGACGAAGGGAACTACGCAGATCGTAATAGGGCAATATTCCACCGATTTCCACCGAGTTCCGTGTTCCACCGAGTTCCAACTGTATTATAAAAACCGGGCAAGATCATGTTAGACCATGTTCAGTGTAGGGTTCCGACGCTAGTACTACCTACATTGGTCCATTATACAAAAAACTATTTCGGAAAACAACAACTAAACTGCTATCTTAGATGTTAATATATTTACTTTAGTCGCCGCATCACAAGTACCAATCAAGTCCAATATCGTGGTAGTTTTCGTTTTAAATTCGTTATCATGTGCTTCTATTCCAGATATTTTCTGATTTTTATAACTGTTACTTTTTAAGGGAGGACACGCGCCTCCAGTGAAAATGACGTATATCAGGTTCAATATTTCCTAAACAGTCCCGCAAATCAAAAAAATGATAATAACATGTACTACATAATGATATCTAATGAGTAATCCAATAATAACACCTCACTCCAAATTATAATATACAAAAAAATGTTTTACCTTAGCTTTACAAGAAGGTACGCGGAAAAAAAACCCATATTTTATTTTTCATCACACTTGCTCGTAAATAGTGTCCTAACATACTAGAAAAATCGACCGTAAATCCAAAATAATACCCGCGGGCCTTTTTTTTACCATTACGTTACTTAAGTGCGTAATAGCTTTTTTTTTAATTAATAAACGTGGACTCAAACTATCACAATACGTCAGGACCCCAATTCTTGTGCCATTCGATATGAAGTTTCATTCGAGATGAAATGTCAGTTGAATACTATTTCCTAACAATCTCGCATAATAAACTATTGATCTCATATGTCACTAGAATCGGACTCCGAACACGTTTGACATTATCTGTGGTAAGTCACAGACAATGATGTAGTCTGCCGCTAATAAGTTAAAAATATGATCTTTTGTCTGATTTTATTTCATTTCCTCGCAATTGTGATGAAAAACATTGTATGTTACACGGGTGGTAAAGGAAATACAAAGCTCGAGTCATTAAAGCCCTCAGCCTTCGGCTTCGGGCTTCTAACAGACTCTCGTTTGTAATTATTTCTTTACCACCCTTAATACACAATGTACTATTACATCTTCGTCGTCGTAATTTTAATGTTTTAAGTATGCCAAATTAAAGTTTTCTACAAAGAGTCGACAGACGGGTATTGCGAAACTATACTCTACTATAAGTTCCATGTTGACTATGGAACGATCTCTTCAACCGTTACAATAACGCGAGAGACAGAACTTCGACTTGCTAGCGAGTACGGTAATGTAATTGTAACTCATGGAAAGGGATGGCTTCGTGAGAGACTGTTAAACGCATTGTACGCAAAACGAAACCTGAAGCATGTGATAATTGCAGCAACCATTTTAGTGCGATACTTGTGAGAATTAACTTCTTCAGGACTTCTTTTTGTTTATCAACAAATGGAGGGTGAAGTAAAAGCAGACAGATTTAGAAACGGAAGCATATAGACATTTATGCTATGTTTTACGAGAGATTCTAAACCCGAAACTTACATTTCAAAATGTGTGTCTTATTATTTGTGTGTCTTTCCGTGGCATCGTATCTTCCATACGGATAGACCGATTTAGCTGTAGTTTTTTAAAATAGAAAGCTAGTTAAATTGGGGAGGTTCATAGCTCGGTTTGATTCCCATCGATTAAGCCATTTAAATGTTATCGGCTCTGTAAGTAGGGTTCGCACAGGCACGAGTATCTATAATAGCTAACGTGATGATGACATTGATACCCCATAAAGTTGGCCATGACAGATAGCTCTCCAGTTTCATTCGTAGCACGTTACAAGTAACTCGATGCTTGCTGGAAGCAGCTAATGGGCAGTTTGGCGAACGTCACTGTATCGGCGCAAGATTGCCGGCATCCGACCGTTCCACGTACGGTCTTAAGTGGTTTATGGGAAATTTACCAGAACAGGCCGGTTCGTGGCCAGAGATCGACGGAGATCACGTTTCAGTCAAGTATTCAGTAATGAATAAAGGTTATGCTAAGTTTTGTGCTTACTAAAAATCGCGACAGTTATTTTATTAGTGAACTTTCAGTTTCATTTGCATATTATCTTCTTAATTGCTTGATGAGAGAGCGTAACTCTGAGAGAGTTTTGAGTTTTTTCTATGGTTAGACTACAATAAATGATCGCTACTTTCACAGGAAATATGTCAAAGCTGATATTAATCTAGCATAAGATAATATTAAAGAGAAATAGTACGAGCGATGTTGAAATTAAGTAAGCAGTATCAAAGAACCCTTAGTCATTGTTTTGTACTTGAATAATCTGCCTTACCCTATCTTTAGTGACAAAATGAAAAAATCATTCAGCGCATTTTTATATAAGAACAATGCAATCAATGCACTGAGTCAAAATAGTAAGATAAATAGTATAACGATATGTCATTCTTGCTAAGCTTTTTGGGGTACCTCAAGGAACTCATCTCGGCCCAGCACTGTTTATTATTTACTTTTAAGATCTGATAAATGTGGGTGCATATTGTACATTCATTTTTAAAAAGCTAATGTCTCGCAAGCTTATCCTGGAGCTTTTAACTGTAGCGCTTACACTTTTAGGAAGTAATATAAACACTGCAGAGTTCCGTTAGAACAAGACGGGCAATCTTTTTGGAAATCTCGACAAATCAATAAAGAATGTTAACAATCCTGTATTTTATTAACTGTTATTGTCATCGCGTTCTCAGACAGTGTTTGCCGGAAGAGTCATTACAATAGTATTGATACAAATAAAAGTAGACAAGTCATCGGTGCACGCGCTGTTGGCAAGTGCAATCACTATTGTCCGTAAGTTATGCATAAAACTTTATTTTTCTATACCTGATCGGCCACAAAAGTATTTGTATCGGAAACCATAAGCCATATTATGAGCGTTTAATGGCTACCGAGATCCAGTAAAAGAAAGGGGTAGAAATATGGACGTCATATAATGTCCGGTTGAGGTTTGAAAGTCGGTTATAAAATTGATTAACGAACGTGTGAATCGTCCAAATTATTAACGTTACTCATCAACGCCTCGGCTCAAAAGTTTCCTTCCTTTTGCGTGATAAGAATACTCACGCACCGTAGCTTCTCTTTCGCGCTCAAAACAAACTCTTACTAAATGAAGATGACAACGAGAGACCAACACGAATAAGTACATACATACATACATTAAATCACGCCGGTTTTCCAGAGGGGTAGGCTGAGACCACTTCTTTCCACTTGCTACGATCTTGACAAATTTCTTTCGCTTCTTCCACATTCATACATCGAGTCATGAACGCACGAATAAGTAAATTAAAAAGAAAGATGTACTACCAATCCGTATATTATTGACTTTTGCTTTTTATACGGTGACGGTTCTTGTCTTAATGCCGCAGACTAAACGCTTAACCTACCTAAACGATATTCGAAAACTGTTAAAATCACAGACTCACTGTATTGTACAGTCGACGTCTTATTTCAATGGGATAAGGTGAAAAAAATTAAACATATCTTTGACGTACTACCTACATACATGATAATTACTATTTTGAACTTCAACTAGTTAAGAGCAATAGTTTGCGCTACTAAGTTTATCTGGTCACAGGTGTTTTGAAACGTAACCATCCTTGAATGTTCGCGTGTTTACAGATCATACACATACTGTTGTCGTTATTTGTTTCCTTGTTGAACGGTTCACACGCCGGTTCTGCTGCTTCATCTATGCCGCATTTCTTTGGGCCATTGCTTCTTCCAAGCAAGCCTCTGGAATAAGTATACTCTTCTTATTTACGAGCAAGGCTTGTCAGTGAAGCATTACAATACAATACAATGCTCTCTTTAATGCACACCACAGAGAGTTGTAATTGGAAATAATAAATAACAACAGTGAAATATAACATGGTAATACAACAGGCGGTCCAATCGCATTAGTAATGCAATATGCCTCCAATACTCTCTATTCATTACCTCACGGCTATTTCCCGTTCTATTTGCCTCATCTAAGTCTTGGTCTACCACTTTGAAAGGATAGCGATTCGTTGATGATGTCCTGCATCAAGTCGTCATATTTTTAAATATACATACTACTATATTTTGTTTTCTTTGCATAATCGAGATCGATGAAACGAATTCTGTGGTGAACTTAAAAACAGCGGGGATTTCGTCTGCTTCCGACATTATCTAATAAGAAGGTACTTGCAATCTTGTAATATATAAAATTCTAAACAGTAAAAAAAATCTTTGAATTTACGTGTGTGTATAAAATTTCAGCCCTTTTCAATTATTTTCGTTTTACTTAAGCTCTTTGAGATTAAAATTCAATTTTTTGAATACAGAGGATAGCAAAAAAATATACTTACAAATGTACCTACAGGATTGTATGGGTCTGAAACGATGACTTTTGTATCAAGGTTATTCTTTCTATTTTCTTCAATTGTTTTTAATTAGCCAAATTCTGCTGATCAGTTTGGTTATTCTTCTTAAATTCGTTCTTATTCTTAACCAGGGTTAACGATTTCCAAGAATTTTGTAGTGTACCTACCGTTTAATTTATAGCAACGATTTTGTCAACATTTCGTTGCTTAAAAACTAAAGGGCCACAATTGTGTTGCATTTAAATTTGGAACGATATTATACGTACTTTAAGTTTTAAATCAAACTAATCTGTTTTTGTTTTGTGGCGCTTTTGTATTTAAGCAACGATTTATGTATCACTTAATCTAGATACGTATCTACTTCTTGTCATGCCAGAAATTCAACGTTGACACTGATTGAAGTCATGGGCGACAGCCAGTCAAAGCTACAGGCAGGTGAGCTCCGCAGATATAGCGAAATGTTTAATTAGCTGTTTGGTGGTCACTGTCGTTTTTCGGCATTTATCTGGTCCGGTCGGCAATGACCGAGAAGTGTCCGAGTTCGGTTCACTTACTTTGTTTAGTTAAGGCCGATATTAATCTGGTATTTTGCTGTAAGTAGATAAAACATTGCAACATTATTTACCTGCTTTGTTTTGTCTAGAATGAGATGTTATTTTGTCATCTGAAAGTGAAAAGAAATCAATAAAAAATATTATAAAAAACTTCTGCCTAGTTCAAACGTTTTAAAATCAGAAATCAAAACTGTGCTTGTACAGTTCCGACTGTACATGTTTTTAGCTTACGTTGTTACCTACTTAAGGCCGCGCGGAGTTATATTAAAAATAACATAAGTATAAAAGTTAGTGCCAACTTGATACTGGCACGATAAACATCAACGGAAGGAACGACCAATTATTTTACCCATTAATTGGGATATCTGTAACCATAATAAACCAGTTTTACTTTAACTCAACATCTTCGTTCTTTCAACAAACTCCAACACCCACAATCGAGTGTAAGGGCTAACTGGCTTCTACAATGCTGCTGTTTATTTTGTTTTGGTGACAGCTTTCAAAGTACATTTAATTAGTACTTTCAGTAATTGCAAATTTTTATCATATTCAGTTTTTGACTTTTACACAGAAACAAATACAAATGGCGGCCTAATGGCTCTACCAGTCGACCAAAATGCGGCGTATTAAAGGGTAGTTCTATCATTTCGTGCAAATCACATGTTCGTAGAAAAAAAACATGCGTTAAGTGCTTTATAAAATTCATATATTTTTTATATGTTGTGTTAGGTACTTAGGTATATTTTGCATCTAAAACTTTTTATATAATTGCAATATTAATGTTTGTTTTTTTATATTAACATGCCAAAAATTCATTACCATCATCGTTCATAACATAAATGTATAGGTTTGAGAGCAAATATAACTAATATTTTACATGTACCATATTAAATGTATCCTCTGATATGTTTGAAATACTTACTAAGAAATAAAACTGAAGCTTTAAACAGTCCTATAACTGTTATTTACTTTCACTGTATAACAAAATATCTTTGTCCAAGAAAAAAAATCATTACCATAAATTCAATTTGCAACAACGAAATCACTCTGAAGACGTCCGAAGTATATTCTACGATTGTTTCCCCCCGCCCGCCCGCGACCCCGCCCCAGTCGACTCAGTGACCAGTGACGAGGCCGAACGCGCGCCAGGTTTTTGTTAAAAAAATATTCGTAGCGGATTTTTGGATTTGGTACGTTATTTTTTCATTACCATTTATGCTGTTTTCATAATTAATGCGTAGTGTTTTATTGTACTGTAGATACTTAAATAATAAACTTTAAGTTCGAAACCTCACTAAATGAATATTACCTACGATTGCATTTATTTATAAGGAGTAAATCTACAAAAGGTAAAGAAAATTCATTACCATTCTCTTCATTACCATAATTTACCGTTCACTTTAAGAAGAATGGTAATGAAAATAAAGCGATGGTAATGAATTTCAGTATTAAGTTGTCAAACCCTATATTCTTCCCGTTAATCTTTTTGAGTACCTACTGAACCGATTTTGATGATTGTATGTACATATTTTATCCTACATGAATAAATTATAAATGCTAAAGTTCGTGTGTGAGTTAATTTGTTACTTCTTTACTCTAAAACGTCTTAACGGATATTAATGAAATTTTGAACGGAGATATCTTAATACCCTGGATTAACATATTATAGGCTACTTTTTTATCCTATTTTTTTAGAGTGTTCAGTCGACGTCAAAGATATGTTTAAACTTTAGTACCTTATCTATTTAACGACATGTTTAAACTGCCGTATAAAATTGTCATAGCGGATAAAGTGACAAGATACTAAAGTGTAAATATATATTTGACGTCGACTGTAGCTTTGTTTATGAGAATGTTTGTTATATACTCTTGAACGCTTAAACGGCTAGTCGGATTTGGATGAAATTTGGAGAGGCTTGGTAGCTGGATTAAGTTTTCTTATTATTAAAAAAATAACTACGTATTGGGCAAAAAAAAAGTTAGGTAAATCTAGTTTTATATTTTTTATATCTTGCACCCTTTTGCTTTTACCAATAGAGCATGATATCACTATGCATATTAGTTACAGATATCAGTATAGGTAGGCAGATCAAAAACAAAAAAAACTCGCGAGGAAAAGTTGCTCGAAGCAAAATTACGTAGGAGAAAAAAATATGGAGAAATTAAGAATGATCCTGAAAAATATGCCATACAGAATGAAAAAGAAAGAATGAGATATTTAAAACGAAAGCAAGACAATAAACTTAAGAGTGTGGCTGATATGACATCAAGGCAAAGAAGATATCAAAGGAAAAAATGGAACGAAAATAGCAAACGGTACATAGAAAAACAGAAAAAAAAGAAAAAGTACCTACATACAGTTTTTTGTGAGAATCATTATTATTAATTGACAACTCTACATACTTAGTGATTAATGTCGTTAAATTAAAGTGAGTATCTATCTAGGTACTTCGTACAATAATGACTAAGACTGATTAATTGATCTCGATAGTGTTACTGATAAGTTTTTGTCCAATTAAGATATTAAAAATGTATGTTAAATCGGTCTTTTACTTAATCCTTCATTACCAATATCAAACTTTCATTCCCATTACATCATAATCATTATTATTCCGTACTACATTACCATTCTTTCATTACCAACAACGCGTTTTCATTACCATATAACGTACTTCATTACCATTCCTTTTCAAAAATTTCAATTGCCCATATCTCGGTGAATTTTGCGTATAATTCATAATAAAATATACTGCAGTGTTTCTTGTTCCTACTTCTTACTATAAACATGGAAAAAACATTAAAATATTTTTTTCTCCCAAATTCTACCGATTTGCACGAAATGGTGGAACTACCCTAAAAATGCGCTTTAGTTCCGCAAATATGAATCATTAAAAAATAAAGGTCAGAAAGTTAGCTACGAGTTATGACATTTGTGCGATTATTGTTCATATTGCGGCGACAATTACGCGGTCGGATAAACAACGAGCAGAAAAACAAACATCTCCGAATAGTAGTTTTTCTGATTGTTGATTTATAATATTGCTGAATTTTCATCCGAAGGCAAATTTATCACCATTCTAAGGTACATTTAATTAAATTAATTGTTTTTTTTTAAATTGTTGATCCACTACGATTTTAAGTATAAATATAGGGTCTTAGTGAAAAAGGGTATAAGTCGACTTATTACCTTAAGTACCTATTGTTAGCATGATGACATTAAATTTTTTGTTTTACTCTTTTTACGAGCTAGGTACTTGATATTTTACACTTATGAGTATATGTTGTGGTGCCCTTACAGGGTGTCCATGTGGAGCTAACTGGATTAAGACAGCAACACCTGTCTGAAATGTATGTGCCATAATGTAACAACAATAAATAAATGAATATAATATGAATGTGACATGTAATAAAAAAAGGGTATATAGATGAACGGAGTATACTAGACTTAAACCCTTTTTCGCTTGATCTTCAAAAGACATACCCTTTTTTATTAGGACCCCAGAATTGACAAGATTTCATATTTTCAAGACTTTAATTTTATTCGTTTTATAGATACTATTTGGAAGGAGGAAGACACTAATAGTTTAAACTTTTCTCTAGCATGAATAATTATTTTATTATTAATTTATTAAGATGTACTTATTCTAAAAGGGCGTAACTTCATTTCTACGACACAATGGACATATTACGTTAGTCCAATCTGTATATAAAAAAGAAAAAAGTATCATGTCAACCGATAATTCTCTAAGGGCCACTTGCACGAAAAGTTTAACCCTGGATTAAGACACTAACTCGAGTTAAAATGTCAGTTTTCGTATGAATCTGACGTCTACTAACTCGAGTTAGTGCCTTAACCCATGGTTAAATTCTGCGTGCAAGTGGCCCTAAGTATCTATCCATCTGTCAATAGTGTCAATATCAAATTTGAAGTATGACAGCTTTTTATCTCCTGAAAAAGGCAATGGTATTATATCTATTCAGGCGTAGTATTGGTAAAAATCGATATTTTTATTAACTTACTTGTAATTTTGTAAATAAAGAAAAATAAATCTAAATAAATATTTTGCCGTGTTCAGGAGGTAAAACCCTTTCGATTCGTATAGTAATTTGCAGGTGTCACCAAAATGAAATGTTGTCAATTATAACCCTCTCATAATGACAGCATTAAGTCACGGCTTTCTCGTATACTAAGTTCTATAGTGGCTGAGTTATAAAATTACTAAGTACTTTTTATTTGTACAAAAATCATAAATGCGAAAATAATTGTGTTTGGTTCTTTACTACGCTTTGACAGCTAAACCGCAAAACCGATTTTAATGAAATTTGGTACAGAGATAGTTTGAACCCCAGGGTATGTTATAAGGAACATTTATTCGAAAAATTGGTCAGTTCTCGATGGAATAGCGATAAACGATATCTGCGCGAACGGAGTCCCGGACAACAGCTAGTACCACAAATTATCATTAAGATGTGACAGTTTCTTTATCTGGCAATAATTTACAAAAATCAAACCATCAGCGTAATAATATGTTCAAGGTATCCTGAATTTAGCTCAAAATTAAATTGGTAAAATTACATCTCTTCATCAAATCACTTTTATTTGTGTGTAATTCCGTGTCTGACGCGGCAACAAGCTATAAGTCAGATATGTTCTTTCAATAACTAATAAATAAATAAATCTCTCATGCCCCTATAGAGAAATTTCATTCCAACATCGCCACGAGATCGTATTGCATATTAGTCCCCACATTGCAGTCTAAAAAATAGCACAATGAGCCTGTACCTACCATCAAGTGGCCCGTGTACTTCTATAGTCGTAACATAAGTTATGTCGATCGTCTGTAGTTTTTCTGCCATACTCGGCACGACACGGTGTCTAATTTCTGCTTTAAAATTTGCCGGTGACTTTGTCAGTGAGTACTACTAACCAAAAAAGTTTGTCACATGGATGCTGTCGTCCAGCGCCTCTAGTATGGCTGCGTCTATATTGCGTGTCAAAATGTGGATAAAGCATTCGTCCCCGTCGTACGGTCACAAGCGTTAATTTGGGACCCATTTCAAGGAAAATATATGCTTGAAGTCGTCAATGTCATTAGAGATGTCAAGTCATTTGTAACTTTTAGGAAACTCGACCTTACATACATACATACATACATAAACTCACGCCTTTATTCCCAGAATGGGGTAGGCAGAGCTACAGAATTACCAACAACTCTAAAAATGTGTTAATAATTCTGTAACCACATTTTGCACTTTTAGGCTAAGATGTTTACCAGTGTATTAGTGATAGGTTGCAAGTCCATCGCCTAACAGTACTATAAGCCTTTATTCCCTCAGCCGTCTCTTACGACATCCACGGGAAGATATGGAGTGGTGCTATTCTAACCCGGCAACCACACGGGTTAACTCGACCCGACCTTATTGTTGTAGAATGTCAGATTGACTTTGGACGTAAGGTGGGTACCAAATTAAATCTCGTGACTGTACTTATTTACATGTCAGAAGGCAACGGATGCCTTATCAAAAACTTTATCACACGATAAACACAGCCATATTAGAGCCCGTGATGACCGATTCGTATGTACTATCAGTCCAATGGAACCCTGACCCACCATAGAACGGTGTCACAGTGACATTATAATAGTACATTGTGTATTAAGGGTGGTAAAGAAATAATTACAAACGAGAGTCTGTTAGAAGCCCGAAGCCGAAGGCTGAGGGCTTTAATGACTCGAGATTTGTATTTATTTTACCACCCGTGTAACATACAATGTTTTTCATCACAATTGCGAGGAAATGAAATAAAATCAGACAAAAGATCATATTTTTAACTTATTAGCGGCAGACCACAGATTATAGGATATGTCTCGGCAGACTACAATATCATTGTCTGTGACTTACCACAGCTAATGTCAAACGGGTTCGGAATCCGATTCTAGTGACAGTCGAGATCAATAGTTTATATGCGAGATTTTTAGGAAATTGTATGCTACTGACATTTCATCTCGAATGAAACTTCATATCGAATGGCACAAGAATTGGGGTCCTGACGTATTGTGATAGTTTGAGTCCACGTGTAATATTTAAAAAAAAAGCTATTACGTACGTTAGAAGCGTAATGGTAAAAAAAAGGCCCACGGGTATTATTTTGGATTTACGGTCGATTTTTCTAGCATGTTAGGACACTATTTACGAGCAAGTGTGATGAAAAACAATTTGTTTGACACTTCTTATGACTTGAATCATAACGTCTCTGTGACACAGTTCTATGGTGGGTCAAGGTTCCAATGGTAACTTAAACGCGAACCATCTGACGAAATGTTTAGGCGCCGGCTTAAAAATCTTTTGTTGGATAACCCATTCTATTCGGTAAATGAGTATATGGAACTTGACTTGTTAATTAGTTTGACTTTTAATAATTATTATTTTATTTTATTTTATTCTATTTTGTAATGTACTTTGTTTTTGTGTTGACTTTTACTATTTTTACTATTATAATTTAATTCTATTTTGACGATCTCAATGTAACTGCATATAATTTGCCATGTAATGTAATTTATACTGTGTTATATTGAGTAATAAAATCTGAATCTGTCTGATAGTATATGTATTTATTAACCGGCTCTATTAAGATCCGCGTCGTAGGCGCGGCGCGGCGCGGCAACGCTCGGTTCCCGCGTTTTTGCGACGTGCGGAAGCCGCGAGGTCGCGCGCGTTTCCGGAGGCGTCACAGATGAGCTCGGTGTTGCCACGTTAAAATAATAAAAAGGGAAGAAAGTACAGTTAAAGATAATGTGTACGGAACATCAAGACCCCGTAAAATTAAGGCATTGGCGAACAAACGACGACGCGCTGGCCTAGTTGGTAGTGACCCTGCCTATAAAGCTAGCGGTCCTGGGTTCGAATACCGGTAAGGGTAGATATTTGAATATTTGTTCCTGAGCCATGGATATTTTCTATGTATTTAAGTATATTTTTCTCTGCCCATAGTACAAGCCTAGATTTTAGTTTCGGACTAACTAGGTCACGTATCACTTCGGAGAAAGTTCGTTTCAAAGAAAGTTTTTTTCTGATGAACTGTGTTGATTTCAGGTTATCTTAAATATGATTCATTTGGGTTAGGTTAGACTTATGACCAGCACAAGATAGAAATTAACGCAAGCAGAAAATAGCTTTCTATGAAACGAAAAAATTGCGATGTGATACGTTCTATGAAATGAGTGTCGGTAAAACAAGGGAAAACCGCGTTTATGTACTCGTATTTCATATACAATATTATTAGTAATGTGTTGGTGTACACCTAAAGTGGAATAAGATCCACCATTAGAACTGTGTCAAATTAACGTTATAAATCAAATCGTAAGCAGTTTCATACTAAATGTCACATTGTCATAGTTCTTTGGTGGGTCAAGGATTCATATTGTTCACACTTTGATTTTACAATGAAAAAATACTTACTTACTACACACACTCTAATGACATTGACGACTTCAAGCATATTTTTCATGAAATGGGTCCCTAAGTAACGCTCGTGACCGTACCTACGAGTTCTCGGTTATGTCACAGGTTATGTCTACTTTCATTTCAAGCACATTTTGTTTTAGTAATAATAGCTCGTGCCATCGTGTACCTGACCTACCTATTGTTTAAGTTACATGACACAATATCCACTTTTTAGGGTTCGGTAGTCACACGGTATGTATACTGTAAGATATTTTATAATTGAATTAACTTTACTGTATCTAGGCGCCTGTCTTTTGTTTATTTAATGTAAAAAGTGACACTTACCTACAGGAAGAAAAGTCCGACCAAGAGCATGTCGTACCATGCTCCGTGTAGGGTTCCGAAGCCTTTACTAAGTATAAATAAATTTAATGCACTAGGTACCTACACATGAAAAAGTGCACCATTAAAAGAGCGTATCTTCATGGTACATAGGTACATACGTCTATTTGTTGATAAGCGCATGCAGTTTTTCGGCAAAAGATCAATAACGGTATATCTGATTGAAAATATTTTTTGTTGAAAGTATGTGTGTATTAAGCCTTTACCGTTGTGATTCTTTACACAATTTTTGGACATACATCAGTTTAGACGCGACCCTTTAAACTTTCTTCTAAACTTTAGAAGATAAAGGGGAGGGGACACAATTTATGCAATTTTCGGAGCGTTTACCTATTTTAGAACCGAATGCTTAGAAACCGCAGTGTTGATTAAAATAACTGTCGAAATATGTGCCACACGTTAAAGTTTTCTGAAAAAAAATCAGACCATTTTGGCTACGGAACCCTAAACAACCGGCCAAGGGTTCCGTACTTACAATATTAAGGTAGGTAGGTAGGCTTACAGCCGGCTGACCGAAGACGGGCGGAGGCTTAGTGATACCATCAAGGAACTGGGGTCCCGTTGGCACCCTTTAAGCGCTCATTCCCAAAATACCAGTATTTCAAAATATGAAACTACTCTTTTTACCAATTTCTCAAAAAACCAGATTCGAAATGTTGGGTAAAGATAATAAATAATATCCTAATTTGTATGTTTAGTTTTGGGATTCTGATATATTGAGAATCAGGTATTTTAAAATACTGGTATTTCGGGAATGAGCGCCTTTAAGTACATAATCATAAAATTTCGCACGCAGTGTTTTTTTTTCCCGGTTAATAATTATAGCGGCAGATGACGGATGTTCAGCTATCATCTTTTGGTCCCGCTTTTTACGTTATTAGTTAACATTTTTGTGTACTCTAACGCCATCTAGTTAAGAGCAGGAATATTACGTAGTACTAAGCTTAAACTATTGAACACAAGATGGCACTAAATGATAAAATTACCTCCTTTATTATCAGCAGCATTTTAAATAAAATTCATAAAAGTGGCAATCAATAAACTCATTAAATAAAATTAAATAATCGTACTACACGAATACTTATTAATTTTAAGTCAATAGTACTAAAGTTGGGTTTTTTTGCGCCACCTAGCGAGCAGTAGCGTAACTCTCTCGCTGTATGGCTTTGCATCCAGCTAAAACGTGAGCAGCTACTTGTGTTTCTACTGCTCAGTAGAGGGCGTTGTAAAAGATAACTATTTCATAAAATCTAAGACTGATGTGATGATGGTAAGTACCTTGAGTGTGATTTTATTAAGCGTTTTAATTGAGGTTATAATAATCACTATTCTCATTTTATAGTCCAACAATATCGAATGCTTGCATCATCTTCAATTATAAACATTCTGTGCCAAGCCTCACAATTTGCCACCGATTGAAGTCAAAACAACTCATTTTTCCTTCAACTTGTCTTACAACGATGAGCTTCTGTAGATCATCACTCATCAGGATCACGTTTGCCACATGACTGATGTACTGGATGATGCCACATGACTGATGTATTCGTTGCATGCGAATCAATTTGACAAGCAGAACAGATCAGGGGAGTGGTTCTCTCAACAACGACGGTTGAACGGACGAACGAATGAATGTCCAAGCGGCGAGTTTTAATAGTTCCGCCAGTCGCGAACAAAACATATGTTAGCGCGTGCATTTTCAATGTAGAAGCATGCCATTTCTGCTAATGGATCAAACGTACGAGTATAAGGCTGCTTCATTGAAAATGCACGCGTTAAAATATGTTTTGTTCGCTCTGACTACTTAAGCCGGGGCCGCACCACCGGTCAGGCGATGGCGACGCGACAGCTACGGCAGTAAAACAAACATCTTTCAAGCTATGATGGCGGCCGCATTGATTAAGCGACAAGCAACAAGATTTTGATCTCATTTTGATTTCGTCACTCATAGTATTCAAATGTTTAGTAATGTCCGCATTGCATGTTTAGGAACAGCGACAAGGGTACATAATTCTTAAAATATGTGTCTGCGTAAGTTTTACCATTTATCGCTTACTCTATAATCTTCTCTATGTATAATGCTTTACACCTCATAAAAACTTACATGTAGGTACTATTATTCAAAATAGCATATAACCCGTCCAAAACCTCAACAATTGTGCTAGAGGGACATTGATTTAGATGTATTTAACACACCTACATCGACGCTTAGGCGGTTACTCAGTCAAAACTTCTTTACTTAGGCTATAAGTGTTTGTTTATAATTAACTTTTTGTTTTATACCGTTTTTTATTGTTACGTATACATTAGGTTGTTCTCTTGTTCTCTTGGTGTAGCGCGGCGTATGTGCCTGCGTTGGCTGTTATTTCTGCTATGTTTAAATATTTTGTTTCTATCGGTGAGAACCTTTAATTGGCTTTTTGTTACGTAATTTTATTTCTATCTTGTTTTGTAAGCTGTTGGATCTCCAATAAATCATAAATAAATAAATAAATAAATAAATAAAAACAGAAAGGAAGAATACGAGTATGAAATCCATATGCGCATACTGCCTTTTTATATTGGGCAGCAGTATAGTCTGTTGGCTCGACCTTGCCTCCTTTGGAAACCGACGCACGCGCAAGTACCAACGCCAATGTCAATTTCATCACAAACGCATCGTGGTGCCAGTTGCGAATATATCGGGTTTTAAAGCCCGGTGATATTGATTGATGTACATTGAATCTTTGAATGATAATTAAAATGAAGATGACTTGGATCATCGATCACCAACAGCTACGTTAGCACGATTAAGTATTGAAAAGGAATTTAGTGATCGTACCTATCCCAATCGTACCCTTTTCATGCGAAAAATAAAGAAATACAATGTCGCGTTATTTTTTGTGAGTAGTGAGTGAGTGTGTATGTGCGAGAATGAGCGGAGATGTCAGTAGGGGACGTCCTAGACGGACCTACGGTGATCAGATTCGCGATGTACTATATGTAGAGGAAGTGAAAATTGTGTGTTTAAATCGATGCACCTGGCGTTCCATAATCTCTGCCTACCCGATTGGGAGACAGGTGTGATGTATGTATGTATGGTATGAGTGAGTGTCTTCTTTCATGAATAAAATCAAGACTGTTTATTTTCCAATAATAACAAAAATATATTTGAGATCCTCATAACGGGCCCTTTCATTTGATATATAACACCTAATAATGTCCCTCGAAAATAAGCCATTTTTTACTAGCGTATTTGTGTGTCCCACTGCTGGGCAAAGGCCTCCCCTCTTTTCCGCCATTCGTCCCGATTGAGTGCATCTCCCGCCATTCGCTTTGAAACGCGTCTAAGTCATCCCGCCATCTTCTTTTTGGTCTGCCTCTGCTCCGGTGGCCATCTTGCGGGTCCATTCGGTGGCAACCTTGGCCCATCGTTCTGGATGCATTCGGCAGACGTGTCCAGCGCTTATTTAAAAAAAAAAACTTTGCATATCTGTGTTTAAGTCATCATGTCATCAATTTATATACATATGTGTACAAAATTTCAATTCGATCGGTCCAGTAGTTTTGGAGCAAACTAGCTGTGACAGACAGAAGCACGAGTAATCCTATAAGGGTTCCGTTCTTTAAAAACAAACAGAAAAACATAACTCGTATTTGTGACAGCAAAACAGAATTGTTGAATATACCTAACCGTAAATCGATTTGTATGTTATTTCTACGATTGAAAGACTACGGAGGTTATATTTCGGGATTTTCATCGAGCCCACATACCCGCCCACGACATACGACCCACTCTTACTTGCTATTATCTTGAAACTGGGAAGTAGGTAACTCAAGCTTTTATTTCATTGAAACCTCCGCGTTTATATATTTAGATTTCCCGACGACGACTAGGCTTTTTTGCCTACACGAAGCTTTTGGGATAATTTAACTAACATTCATAAACTGACAAGTACTTATAGTCGCACGGTTCAGAGGCCCAATTTGACAACTGTCAGCGCAGTATAAAATATAACCTCAAACACATAATTTCTACTAATATGACCGCCGTCGGATCGGGACTCTTAGAACGGCGCGATTATAATGGTCACGTAAGAATGGTTACATAAAGGCAAATAACATAACAATATTATGTTAATTGCGTTTATACATATATGTATACTGATGAAGGCGCAGTACTTGTAGTACTTTTAGGCGATGGGCTTGCACTCTGTCACTAATACGCTGGTAAACATCTCAGCCTCATTGTGCAAAATGCGGTTACTGAATTATCATCAAATTTGTTGAGTTGTTGGTAATTGTGTCGCTGTGCCTACCCCACTCTGGAAAGGCATGGGTTCATGTTGGTTGATGAAGGCGTAGTCAGTACCTATACGTTGTTTTATTTGTAAATTTACTGTCAAATCTGTTAATTCTTTAGTAGACCTTTTATTTGTATTGATTTTTATCTCACAAATTTAAACTGAAAAGATTTATTTTACAAAAACACACTACAACACAACAGATACGGTAAAACAATGAAAAATAATTGAGCAAATTAAGCAACAGTACAGTGCAATGTAATGTGAAGTTGACCGGGTGTTATTCTCTAAAAACAACGGACGATCGGACGACCGAGCGAAATCGCAGCGGCAAGTTTAAGTAGTCCCGTCCGAAATTCAATTAAGCAGCCTCATACGCTCAATCCATCGACGTAAACCATGCTGCAATATGTTTTGTTTCCACTGACGGGACTAATTAAACTCGCCGCTTGGACATTGACTCGTTCGTCCGTCCGACCGTCGTTGTTGACAGAATCACTACCCAGAACTCAGCTAATTATTACCATGTTTTACTTTATACTACGTATCGTCTTTAAGTATGATTGAAATAATGACCTACTACCGGAGTTTCTTGCGGCGCTTCTTCTCCGCAATGATGGTTTCGTCCGAAGCGCTAGTAAATAGATTCACTACTCTACTAAATTAACATTATTTTAAATTCCAATTTGTAATTGGGTACTGTATTCCCGGGATTCATGCCGTATCAAGTGTCCTATCATCTTTCCTCTTCTACATACATTCAATAGTTTTTAAAATATGATTTTCTTCGTTCACCATCTTCAAAACCAAACCTACTACCTACCTACTTACTTCAATCAAATAAGACAGAAGGCCAATGTCTTGTCGTATCAGGAGGTGAAAAAGCTAGCACAGAGTAGAGAAAAGTGGCAATTACTTCACAGACAAGAGCCTAGCTCTTAAATTTAATGATGATGATTCCCGGGATTAGTTTGTAAGTATGCAATACCGGCACAGTCGAGTTCAAAGACACATACATACATTAAATCACGCCTGTTTCCCAGAGGGGTAGCCAGAGACCACTTCTTTACACTTGCTACGATCTTGACAAATTTCTTTCCCTTCTTCCACATTTATACATCGAGTCATGCACGCACGTTGGTTTCGGGTACTTAAGATTCGGCCCTTTTCCAGTATTTCTCCGATTTGACTTGAAAAAGTACGCCTAGGGCGGCCCCTTCCGACCCGTCCACTCACTTTCGATCTGTATATCTCTTTCGTCAATCTGTTCAAAGATATGTATACATTTTTAGAACTTATTTCAATGGATTAAGGTACAAAAGTATATCTTTGTACTTGTCTGTCCAGTTCCGGTATTGCAAACTAGTACCGGCATTACAGACAAAACTTAAAAAGTGATCTGACTTGGCTGAAAATCTGTTTACAAAGATAATTCGGTCCGTTGATAACTGATGAATTAGGACGGAAGTAATTAAGACAGAATAATGAGCTCCCGCCCGTAGCGTTATGGGTGCCTATTAATAATGATAAGCATATATAATATAGGATATGGACATGACTGCGCCTGCGCGTAGTACTTGTACTATTACTTATTCTGTGGATACGGTAACTGTCAAAAGAAAAGTGGTTTTGCTGATTACAGCCATCTTAACTTTACTTAAACCTTACTTAATCTTAGAATTAGTTTTTAATGACATGGTTTATTACTCGTATAGGGTAAAATCACCAGTGTCGTCAGCCAGTGACCAGTAGTCGACCTTAATGAGTGCGAAGCGTGGAAAAAATATCTATCGTACTCTTCCCACTCATACAAAGTATAGGCAGAGACAGAGACCGACTACAAGGATCTGGCTGACCACTGGTGACTTTACCCTATAGTTGTGATTAGCAATGTACAAGTTGCAGAATATTCTCAGAAGTTAAGAAATCTTCTCAAGAAATTACCGAGAATATTATCGGAAACATTTGAGAGCATTGAGAATGTTCTCTTTCCATACAAAGTTTAAGAATATTCTTGGAAATTTCAAGAATTTCTCATAAGAAACTTTCACATTTTGTGAAGTTACTTTTCGGTACAATGCTAGTTGTGATTGATTAGGAACCTTAGCTTTTCAACCATTTAGAACCCTGCTACGTTAACAGAAGTAGAGTCAACTTTAAAAAAACAATATTGTTACCAATTCCTTTATTGAGTATTCATTCGTAACTCCAAACCCAATAACATTTTTGATAGCAGTTAGTACTTTTTTGCCTTTTTTTAGCGGCTACAGCGTCACCCGAGTTCGGAGATTCCGCAATTCGTGATGGTTGGGATTGGTTTATAATTTGTTCGACTGTCCGTATCAAAATGGAAAAGAAAACCCCAAAAAATTTTAACCAAGTTAAACAGAACTTATAGAGCAAAAATGTGTTAAGTTATTTATATCCTCAATTCTGCGTACCTGTTTAAGACTACGCCGAGCGTACGCCAGATGTACAGTGGCGCCACTGGCGCCCTCCTTACTATTATTGTGTTTTCTATTAATTTAAAGTATTTTCTTGAAATTGGTCGGAAGTTTTTTGTACTACAAATGAAAACACAACTTTTAGGGTATATCACATAGTTTAATAACAATTCACCTTTGAGTTATCAACTTAACGGAAAAAAGTGGCCACCTTTTACCGTTAAGCTGACTACTCGACGGGTAAATGTTATTAAAGTGTGTCACGTATCCCATAAATTGTGTTTTTACTTGCGCTACAAAACAATATCGTCTGATTTCAAGGGAATTCTTTAGTTAATTAGGAAACACAATAATAGTAAGGAGGGCGCCACTGGACGCTCGGCGTACGCTCGGTGCAGTCTCCTAGAAACATGCATAACGCTAAGGTAACGATTTTTTAAAACTTAGTTTAGTTTAGTTTATTTATTCATCAATGTAATATTACAATATTAGTTGCATTGCATGTCAAAAAATACGAAATTACATTGAGATGATTATTGATTTTTTGTGATTATTGATTCTTATACTGATGAACTGATGATGTACATAGGATTGACGTCAGCTGACGGTCAATCGCGTCGCTTATGTCAACTCCATACATTATTGTCAATCTAGACCCCAAGATGGAGGAGGCGGAGGAACCGGTCTGATAACTTCGTATTTATCTAGCTTTCTCAGTTGGCATATTGATGGGTACTGAAGCTAATTGAGAAAGCTAGATAAATATGAACATATCCGACAAAAAACGATGGGAAAGGATTATTTACTACATCTGTACAAGGTCCTACCGACACTAAAGAAGCATTGACGACGACGCGCTGGCCTAGTGGGTAGTGACCCTGCCTACGAACCTAGCGGTCCTGGGTTCGAATACCGGTAAGGGCAGATATTTGTGTGATGAGTGCGAATATTTGTTCCTGAGTCATGGATGTTTTCTAATGTATTTAAAGATATATTTCTCTATATAAGTATTTATGTCGTTGTCTTGTACCCATAGTACAAGCCTAGAGCTTAGGACTAGGTCAATTGCTATGAGATTGTCCCCTTATATTTATTTAATTATTAATTTCTACCTCTGTTAGAACAACAACGTTCAACAGTTAAATAATGGTACTTAGTCCAGAAAGTTCCAAACGATTACGATTCCGGAGAGGGTAGCCGGAGGCATTGAAACTCCTCATTGCAAGCGCCTCGAGCGTCGACGAGGCCTCTAAGAGGCGTGCGCCCCATAGCAATGAGCCGGCGCCGCCGAGGCCGGCCCCAGCCAATGGCAGTTAACGAATATGGGACTTTTCTAGATCTATCTTTAATTGTCGTAAGATACGGCTAAGGGAATAAAGGCGTATAGTACTGTTAGGCGATGGGCTTGCTACCTGTCACTAATACACTGGTAAACATCTTAGCCTAAGTGTGCAAAATGTGGTTACAGAATCATCAACAAGTTTTTAGAGTTGTTGGTAGTTCTGTAGCTCTGCCTACCCCACTCTGGGAATAATGGCGTGAGTTTATGTATGTATGTATGTATCTTTAATTGTGTATCCTTTCTTAACCTCCTATTAGTGGACTCTTCGGGGTAAAATGACATTTTATTTTCCAATAAAGCAACCGTATTTTTTTAAACTTGAAATGTTTCACGGTAACATATTTCTAGGAATACAAAATAAGTAAGCCAATTCAAAGAGGCAGTCGAACTATTTCAGCTTCTTTATTTAGTTAAATAGTACCTAAAACAAAATGCGCTGAATCTTTTATGGAAGTACTAGCAGCCCGCCCTCGCTTCGCTTCGGTTTGTGTGAGTTTTCTGTAACACCCGTACATAAACATATAAACCTTCCTCTTTCTTCCTCTGAATCACTCTATTAAAAAAAAACGCATCATAATTCGTTGCGTAGTTTTAATGATCTAAGCATACATAAGGACAGACAGACAGCGGGGAACGACTTCGTTTTATACTATGTATTGATTAGTTAAAATACTTAGCCTTTGTTAGTAAAATATTAAAGTTAAAATGTACCGTAGAAGTGTGAATGCAGTTTTAGTTGTTGCATTAAAGTGCAGGCTGTGTGGTCCAAATTAGTCGCAGATCGCTGTTGGGACTGTGGGAGACTGTAGGAGACTGTGGTTTTTAACAGCCTGGTTTTCACAACTCGATATCACGCGCCTATTTTTCGTAAGTATTCTAATTAGAACCATCGAATTCTAATAGTTTAAATTCTTATTAATGCGAGATACCGTGAAGTACTTGGGCTTTTTCAGAAAATGTAGAACACTATAATTTATTCGGTTATGTTCTATTTGCGGCTTGCTGATTAATTTGATGTTAGGTCATTTTATTAAAAACCCGCTTAGGAAAGTTGAATGAATCAGCTGATGAATAATGTGTACATGACAGCCGAGCAGTAGTCTTCATGGCTGTCATACACGTCACGAGTCGCAAGCGAACTTCAGATGAGCATATGCATAATTATGATAATAAAGTCATAGTAAATCTATATAGTTTTGAGAAAATTATGCTAGTAAGTTACCGTATACCTAACTCTTGTGCCACACACAATTTTGTCTCAAGATCTTTCGGTCACAGGTACAGTAAAACACAACTGATATGGCTTACCGGTGTACCTGCGCAGATGACATTTTTTCGAAGCGCGGGACCCAATCAGCATGATCCACGCGTTGCGCGGTTGTATTCTGTGCTATGATTGGTTATTAGTGACGCCATGTTGACGCGCGCGTGTCATTCAGTCAGCCGTCAAACGTGCGTGAGTGTGATGGAAATAATAGATGCAATTTAATTTGCACCTTATAACTATTACGTATAAGTCTGATCGTGGGTTTTAATTGTGCTTTCGGAAATCATCGGATTCGTTGTTCGTGTTTGCGCGAACGAAGATTCACGACACGCCATATCGGTTGCGTTCTACTGTAGTTGAGCTTGTCCAAATGTACTACACCACCTTATCTTATCTTACATAACATTGATCTGATGCGACGCGACCCTTTTAATACACATTTTTAAATTCACATTTAGTTAGCGGAGTGAGCAGGCTATGGTTTTCATTATCCTCGTAAGGTGCACGTCAAATTTCGTTAGTTCGAAAAATAATCAAGTATCGGTCAACTCAAGTCAAGTCACTTTGACAATTGTCCTAAAATTAGGACGTTGAGCTTTATAAATTTAATTGTATCTACATATATTACACGACGCGACGTTCACTGGGAATTAAACTTTGTACCTTGTGATAAAAAGTCGCAACCTCAAACCTTAAGTCACTATGCTGCTGACACTCTTACTGAATTCTTACGTTTTGGCAATAAATTCATGCACTCCCAACACCACTACAATGCGTAGGTAAATGGTGTGTCGTGACTGCACCAACGTTGGACACTTTTAGCTGACCAATAATGGACACTGAATCATTATGTATTTATTACAATACAATCGTAAGTATCTACAATTCAAATTTAAAAAACTAAACTTATTTTAATTAAAATAAAACTAAGCTACTGAAAAATTAAAGATTAAAATAAAAATCACCACTACAAAAAGAATACCCCCTCTAGCAGGTCCACGCGCGGCATTGTCCCTATAACACTGGCTGCATTACCTCTCTGGATAGCTAGCCCAATCCTTTGGGAGAGGTAAGAACCAGCTCTAGGATCTTGGACACTCTTAATTCAAAGATCATAAGGTTATTGACTGTCTCAAAATAAATGGATAACTCATGAGTGCTTGTTCATTACATGTTCCATTACCCTAGGTCCGTCATGTCCTCTCGATCAGCTGACCGGTCAGCTGTGACGCCGCGGCAGGAAGGCAAGCCGGCACTCGACATTGTCCTCCTGGGAAGGAAAGACGTTTTCCTGTGGACCTTCCTTCCTTCATTCCTCTTTGACGTAAGTTTTCGTTATGTCAGCTACAGCTGTTGTGCAGCGGTCAATATCAAACTGGGACTGGAACAAATTGGAATAACGATGTTTCAAACCATCTTGGTTCTATATTGTAACCATATTGTTGACGTTAAAGTAGCTCTTGCTCAAGTTAAAAATGCAAGATGGGCTTCATCATCATGATCAGCCACCACGTCCCCTGCTGGACAAAGGCCTTCCCCAAGGTTTTCCACAACGATCGGTCCTCTGCTGATGTCATCCAGCGGCTTCCCGCGACCTTTATCAAGTCGTCGGTCGGTCGGATCGGTCCACCATCGATGGGCTTAATTAATGTAAAATACAGGTTTAGGACTGTCGTGAAAGACGTTTTGAAAATGACGGTTAAAAAATCAACAGATCGGAGAAATACTGGAAAAGGGCCGAATCTTAAGAACCCAAAACCGACGTGCGTGCATGACTCGACGTGTATGAATGTGGAAAAAGCGAAAAAGATTTGTCAGGACCGTAGCAAGTAGAAAGAATTGGTCTCTGCCTTCCCCTCTGGGAAACAGGCGTGATTTAATGTATGTATGTGTGTAAAAACAACGGATGGGGTCCTAGACGAGTTGACTTTAGAACTTAAAACTATAATAATGTCTGCTTGTCCTGCGTTAAAACAAAGAGCAATGGATTGACTAGGTTTTTCCGTAATAGTTGAATAAATTACTACGTTTTACCACGACCATAAACGATCTAAAGCGTCAACGAATGTAACACAGAATTCAAGGCAACTCAACATATGAAAAAAATAACGCCCGACCTATTGTCCGGCTCCCAACTGTTACTCGCGCTAATCTTGGTAATCATAAACTGGGGTGTGATTCTGTAAATAAGAAAAGGTGAACGAATGCACGCACGAGTGAAACCAAGCGGCGAGATTAAGTAGTCCCGTCAGTGCGAACAAAACACATTGTAGCGCGTGCATTTTAAATTTAGCAGCACGATAGGTCGAACGTATAAGGCTGCTTAATTGAAAATGCACGCGCTACAATGTATTTTGTTCGCACTGACGGGACTACTTAATCTCGCCGCTAGGTATCACTCGTGCATTCGTTCACCTTTGCTTATTTACAGAATCACATCCCTGTACCCTAACCACGAGTTACAATTACTGTTCTCGCTAGCAAGTCGAATGCTCTGTCTCTCGGCGTTCCGAATAGGAGACGACCTTGACCGGGCTGTTTATTTATATCAAATACCAAATGTAATATGGCGAATAGGTAGGCTGAATTTTTTCAGTCGAGTATAATTAATTAAAAAAATCCAATTGCTTGTGTAATAGACTAATAACATACAAGTAAGAAGACTCTAGAATATGCAAACGTTAGGTTGACTATTTTTCCCATCGTAACTATTGGGTAGGTTATTTAAACAGGTAAGTCGGTAGTAATAATTTGCACTAAACATAACGTTTGCATATTCTATAAGCTTACCATGAGTTACATGCTGTGTCCCTCACAGTATTCTTATAGAGTGCGAGGGATCGATTATTCGACTAGTTAGCGCGTTCGGTAATTGTAACTCATGGTAAGGGTACAGGGTAGTGATTCTATAAACAACGCCGGTCGTGCGGACTGTCGAGTGAAACCAAGCGGCGAGATTAAGTAGTCCCGTCAGTGCGAACAAAACACATTGTAGCGCGTGCATTTTCAATTAAGCAGCCTTATACGTTCGACCCATCGTGCTGCTAAATTGAAAATGCACGCGCTACAATGTGTTTTGTTCGCACTGACGGGACTACTTAATCTCGCCGCTTGGTATCACTCGACAGTCCGCACTACCGGCGTTGTTTACAGAATCACTACCCAGCAGTACACTTAATAGCACTATTACTGCACCAGTAATAGCTATAATAGTCCTAACTGTTTAGTATTCTGCGCATGCGCGGGAAGGTTAACCCCCGTGAGCGTATGCGCCGCCGGCCTCAGGGATTTTCGTGACGATCTCATTGTTATCTTGAAGTAGCCACAAAAAAACGTGATGGCGGATGATTAAATTGATGTAATTTTTTGAATGGCTAAGAGTTAGCTGTTAATTTATAACAATGCTCAAGTGGACGAAGCAAATGTTGATTTTTAATTTGTAAAGCGTTTATATTAGTAGTAGCGTTTATATTAGTTGTAGTCTATTTTCTATGTATTTAAGTATATATTTCTCTGTATAAGTATTTATATCGTTGTGAGCTTCAATTGGTGTGACATTGTCCCCTGATATTTAAGTATTTTATTTTATTTCAGATTATTTGTATAATTTCAAATTTACAATAATTTCTAGGTAGATTACTTTTTAATATCTAGTGGTTAAATACTTAAGTACCTAGTTACGTATAGTTTTGATTGGTGTGTGTTTTTCTGTAATTTTATTCTAAGATTCCTATAGCATCAGTCCTATAGTGCTGAGTGGTGTCAATTTCGACGTCACAGAATCACCCATGGCAACACTATCCTACAATTGTTTTTTTTCTTTCCTTTTTTATTGTTTTTTTTTATTATTACTGTGTTACCATCCTTATTTCAATGATGTTTTTCTCTGTTCTGTTTTTTTTTCTTGTGTTCGTCGAATAAATGTTTCTATTTCTATTTCTATTTCTAATATGAATAACAAAACAAGTTTTTTTTTAATACTTAGATTAATATTAAGATTTTGGTGGTTAATATTATTGTATTTTATTGTATATGTTATTGTATTGTAATAGTACTTAGATACACCGATATTCTATGTTATAGAATAACAGAACTATAATTTATGTTTAGCTGATTTCTTAAAGTAATCTTTGTCTTGATTCTGTTTGGCCAGTTGGTTGAGGTTGACTGGTAGAGAATGCCTTAAATTTGTACTTTTCTTTTATTGTGCAATAAAGTTGAAATAAGTAAGAGATAAGATTGTCCCCTTATATATAAGTAAATAAATAATTTCCATGTTAACATTATTGTTAGCAAAAAACTACAAAAAATAAATCGTGATGATAAAAAACCGTGGTCATAATGCTAATATTTTATTAACTTATGGATCATCTTTTTTTGATTTCGAAATGCTGGTTTCGTCCACTTTCACAACTAAGATTTCATAACTGTTTTTTAACCAGTTATTAAACATGACTCTTTTTTCCATTTTCATAACCAGAAACTAGGTAGGTTTAGGTTATGTTAGTTTTGCAGCAGGCCCGGAGGGCCAAACCACCCAGAAATAGGAGCTCCGCGTGAGCGGAGCTCCGTTGACACTGTCCAATTGATTTGAAATAAGAGTGGTGTTTAGTGGAACCTAGGTTCTGGTTATGAAAATGGAAAAAATGTCTTGTTTAATAACTGGTTATGAAACAGTGAAAATAAAACCTTATTCATAACCAGTTATGAAACCTTGGTTATGAAAGTGGACGAAAGGGCAATGCTTAATAAAAAGTCTGATATGAGGGCGCGTTTAATCGATGTATGTGGTTCACAATGTGTCCTAGTCCTTTGGGACACGCTGTATAATCATTATTTTAATGAAGTTATAAACTATTAGGCTCGTTTCGTTAGAAATATTCAATTAGTAGTTAAATATCAGGGGACTATGTCACACCAATTGACCTAGTCCCAAACTAAGCTCAAGGCTTGTATTATGGGTACTAGACAACGATATAAATACTTATATAGAGAAATATATACTTAAATATTATAGAAAACATCCATGACTCGGGAACTAATATTCGCGCTCATCACACTAATATCTGCCCTTACCGGGATGTGAACCCAGGACCTCTAGCTTTGTAGGCAGGGTCAGGGTAGTTATACGGCTGCATCGAAGACGTTGCATGATAGTCGCGTGCAATTAGCACTAAATCGCAGCTGAATCACCGTCTCAAGCTCCAATTGCGGTTTTTAATAAATTAATTCATTGGTTCTTGAAAAAATGGGTTTTTTTTCAGCTTACCACAAACGTGTAGGCACTTATATGTAATCTGTAACAATGTCACATTTTAATTAGTCACTATTTTCAACATTTTTTGTGGTGAAACTGAAACTGGTCAAGTGCGACTCGGACTAGTCTAGCGCGCTGAGGGTTCCATACCGCCGTATAATAGGTATTTTGAAATACCGTTTTGAATTCGATTTCGAATTGAATTAGCACAAGCCCAACACGCATTTGTAAATTTTATTGTGCTTTTTTTTTCTTCAGGGGTTGTACTTTAATAATACCAAAATAAATTGGATGCTTGTACGTTTTACCGTTTAGCGACACAATAAAAAATTAAATACGTTGAAAAAACATTTCTTGAATTACCCACAGTTGCGTATCGTCCATTATGGTATGTAGGAACAGCGTAATATGTAGAGGAGCATTCCTAATTAATAAATTAAAACGTATTTTTAACCGACTTCAAAAAAGGAGGAGGCCCGCAAGTCAACCCGATTTTTTTTTATGTATAACCCCATAAGTTTTTACAGATTTATCCGATTTAAAAAAGTATTTTTTGGTTTAAAATGATCGTAGTAGTAGGTACCTACCTATAGGTCAGTCCAATTGAAGTCGGCGACACAATATTTTTACCTAAAACTCGACTTCAGTTGCTCCGACCTATACCTACTATAATATATTACTACCATTTTAAAAGAAGTTATTTTTTGCGTTTTAGGCGGTTTTTTTTTCTAATCTCTGTTAGCGAAGTAGGTTGTACATTTATCCTATTGTTAATCATTCGATTTCTCATACGAGGATAGAGATAGAGTAATGTGGTTTGCAGATAATGTTATAAAAAAAACGCAAATTTAATTACATGGTTATAATAACGTATGCAAGCCTATTTAAAAAGTATCAAGACCTCAATGAAATAGCTTTTACCAACTTTTTAACAGTCTTTGTAAGATAAAGTGGCATTTACGAGGCTCCACTTGCTGGGTTGCAAGCCCATCGCCTAACAGTACTACAAGCCTTTAATTCCTTAGTCGTCTCTTAGGCCCGTATTAATAAACTAATCTCAACTCTAATGCTCGTCTCGAGATGTGTCAAAAATCACACTGTTCTATGGTTTGACGTTTACTTTGACGTATCTTGTGACGTACATCTCAGCCAAGATAAGTTTATTAATACGGGCCTTAGTCTCTCGTAGTTTTTAGAGTTGTTGGTAATTCTGTAGCTCTGCCAACCCCACTCTGGGAATGAAGGCATGTACTCGTACGTATGTATTATAAATACTTATTCAGCACGAGTACCTGATTGTTTTTGAGTCTTGGATATTTTCCATCTATTTATGTATGTTGTTCATAGCATATTATTAATTATTATTATCAAATGTTCAAGCCTACAGCTTAGTTTGGGACGTAGTCAACATGTGCACGGTTATCCACAGGTGTTATTAAATTTTTTTTTTCAAAACGCGAAGCGCCATTTTGGCCATTCTATTTATTTAGCAAATTTATTAATATTCTGCACTATGTACAATGCTGTGTCTGGAAAAACCATATGCGATAATCGTATTTGCTTGGTTACATTATTAATTGGTTAAGCGTGACCTCGGGTGATAATGCTATATCTAAATACCTATTCATTACGTGTTTGTGCCTGGCCGCTAATAAGTTTAAATCGGCTGCTCAAGTATCAACTCGTTTAACACAATCCGAAATAATAACTGTCTTAGTACCAATTTCACCGTACGATATGAACGACTTAACAGACGATTATAGTATTGACAGCTGTCAAAATGTATGAACGAACAGTCGATTAACATTGATTTTTAACATCGTTTGGTGAATTTTGTACTTAAGGCCAAGATCGCCACGCCCTTACGGTTCAAAGATAGCTTCAGGCTTTATTTTTAATAGAAACTGATAATCTGTGTTCTAATGCGATTTACCAATGGGCCAATATCGCCCAGCAGACTGCTAGTGATGCCTCTTATGTAAACACAACTATCGATAATAGTGTCAATAAAAAACGGCACGGCTCAAGCGTATCTCTATTCCCATAAAATAACCCAAATGTTAAACGGGATAACTAGTCGATAGTTAAATCGTAAAAAAAATTGTCTGTGGATGGTTCGCAAAACTCACTACAGATTCTTCCGATGAGGAAGTCATATTTAGTTTGTTTTATTCGTACCTTTAAACAAAATACGCTTCGGAAACAACAATCAAACAAAATTAAACGAACTTAATTCGCTAAGCTAAAAGAGTTTTGACAACTTTTTTTTAGTCCTCCACAGATAATGCTTAGAATTGCATTTTTTTTTAACTTAACATACCTACAGGCCATTCTGCCTGATTGTACTAATTTTCAAAATGAAATTTAATAAAATAATTGCGAATGTCTCTGAAACAATGGTAAAATAGAAATATAATGCAGACAAATGTGCCGTATAAGTTTAATTAAACAGTAAAATTCGTTTGTAGCCAAGTTTTGAATATAGGAAATAAACCTTGGCTGATTTTACACCTCCTTGGTCTGAAATGATGTACAAGTGGATTCTATATTTTAAAACTAAACTCATAACTCCCTAGGGAGTTATAAAAATCTATAACTCCCTCGGGAGCTAAGTCGGCTATAAACTAACCCTAAACGCCTGCGTGTTATAAAACCCTTTCCGAACAAGTGTGATGAAAATAATATTACGCATTTGAAAAACACAATGAAAAAGTACTGAATGGTAGCGTTAAGGAATGATTTTGTCACGTCAATTTAATTATTTTGTAATAATGTGTTTAATATTTTTTAGCGAAACGTAAGAACATTTTGAGATTTTAACGTAACCGACAATTTTTACTGAAAATGCCCAGATACTCGATGAATGAACTTCGAACTACTACTATTACTTATTCTGCGCCCGAACTCCACCGCCTTCGCCCCCGCAAACGCCTGCGCACTTCGTACGCTGTTGCTATCGTAGTGTGCGTGAGAATTTGCGCATGTTGTATAACACAAATACGCGCCGAGGGAAGGAATTTTTAAATACCTACTCGCCCCGCAAATCGTCACTTCACAATCCTATAACCAATAGAAGATAAAGATAAAGATCAAAGATAAAAGATATTTATTCAGTAAGTAGGCCGTACGGGCACTTTTACACGTCAAGAATCTACCAGCGCTTCCCAAGAGCAGACACTGCTGCGAAGAAACGCTGCAAGAAACTCAGCAGTTTGTATTTTTTTAAACGTATACAATGGTACTACTTAATCTAGCATTATAATATAAAGCAATAAATATTACTTATATTCAATATAATATCAAATAACATGCGTAGATCAGCAGGAAAACATGCCAAAATCTTACGTGAAAGATAAAAGAAGATAAAGAATAAGAAAAATAATACTTAATAATAATATTAATAATAGTAATACCAAAAAAAATATTAGCAACGGTCACGGCGCATGCGGTCACGTCGAGCGCGCCTTGCGCACGGTAGTTTAAATTCTATTGGTCCATATTAGCACATCTCCGCTCCGCTCCGCTCCGCTCATCTCCGCCTCCGTGGAGCCGCAGCATTATACTGCAATCAGCAATACCGCGTCTAACAAATTAAGTAAGTTGAAAATTTTACCTTACCGACTTACTTGCTTAGGTAAATTTTGCAACTTATTTAGTTTGTTGGTTACGCCGTTTTGCTCTGATGAACGTTATTTACACTTTTTTGCCGTACGGATTAGGTTAAAGCGATTAAGTTTAACTTATTTGTTTCTTTGATAGTAATATATTTTTTGACCCTAATTTATTACATGATGACCTCCATTGTCCTTATTCTAAAACGATACATTTATTGCGGGTATCATTGCGTTTATAGCTAACAAAAGTTGTATTTCAAATAATAAAATATTGACGATAATATAATAACGTATAACATTGAATAACCAGCTAATTAATGTTATCTCGGCTTTGCGGCTTAATGACGTATACGTACCACCAGATAAGAAATAAATACATTGAAACACCATACTTACATTTAATTTTACATTGGCGTAAGTGCCACTTAAAAAGCCATTGAAAAATATTTTTTATTTTACAACGGTTAAGGTTGGTAAAGCTATTGACATATACGTACTGTTTGTTTGTGCTTTAATACAATGTTCCCATGTAGGTTTTTTTATCGCTGCGTCAAAACGACATGACCAGTCAGACCTTTGCTATTTTAGATTTAATGGAATGGTTTTATGGTTAAAATTAATATGCAGCTTTTATGACTTACGTTATTTTGGTTTGTTTAATAATTGAAAATAAGCTATAGAATTAAATAATAATATTATGTTGTTTTCAAAATTGTACTTAAGTAGATGCTTTATAATAATATGTGTCATCATGAATGCAAATTAGGTTAGATGTTACCATAATATTTTACATACCTAATTTACATTAGTAGTTTTGAATAGTATTATAATTTTCTTAAATATAGTTGACTTAAATAGCCTTACAATAATTTAAAACATTATAAAACCAGTTTAAAATTGGTCACGGGTCGATTTTCGTTTTGGCTCTTACAATTTTTGATAACTAAAATATCCATACATATCATATTATTTGACCTAGATCATGTAACAAATAACTAGTAGAGTTTTTTGAACTCGCATAGATAAGACTATTTCGGTCTTATTAACAGCTAAAACCTAATGCTCTTGATTTAGAAGAATAATTTAGTAGTTTTAAAAAACATAAACATAAATATATGCCCATTAAAAATAAAATAATAACAATTACCCGCGTTTAGGGATAACCGCAAATTTAAACAATTTTATTTCGGCACTTAACACATTTTTGTTGTTGCCTAAATAAATAACTTTACATTCCAATAACTAGATCTGCTGAGGACCACTGAATATGTTTTTTTTTTGCTGAATACCTTTAGAAATAGCTTAAGCAATTCCAGTGAAAAAGGTCGTAAGAGACCAAGGATAGGATGAGCACCAAGTAAAATGATAAAGAGGTTTCAGTTTTTTAGTATATGGAAACCCTAAAAAATACGAATCTAAATTATGCATACATGAGCTAACTTTAAAATACATAACTTTTTTTAATTTATTTTATATCCTTATTAACGATTAACAGCATTTACACCGAATGTATCAAATCCATGGAATAGGTATTGGGAATATTCGGTTAGTTTCCTCCATGAGTAAAAACACAATAACATGCGTAATTTATGGTGGAAAATAAATGTAATAACACGCAATATTTAATTTAATAAATTACTGCTGTTCGTTTGGTTGTTATGTGGCAATTAAATACAATAGTAATTAGGTATGTTATATAATATATATCATAAAGTATATTGCAAAATAAATGTTATTGAAGGTCAAAACATCCTTATTACCTTAACATCAAGTAAAAAAAAAACCGGTTAGGTGTGAGTCGGACTCACGCACTGAGGGTTCCTTATTTAAGATAGAACATTAGAATCAGGCTTAGTGAAATGCTAAAAGTTTTTACTTTACTTTGTATGAAATAAGTATCTTTTAGACTTGCCTGTACTTGTACGATTTTTTCAGTTTACAAAAATCTCCAATTACTTACTTTAATAACTTTAGGATTATTTCACATTTTTCTTCCATAAAATTTTAAGATTATTTGTTAAAAATAAATATAAAATAATGGTTTTTGAAACAAAGCAATGAAGCCTAGTAAAAATCTCTAGTAGTTACCTAACTACGCCAAATTTAAAGTTGTAAGTGTATTGTAACGTGATTCATAATCGCAACTAGTTAAGTAAATGTCATGTTGACAACTAGGCTGACAGCTCTCTCTTACTTGGATCACGTCTCAAAAATATATAAAATATAAGTTGATATTATAAGCCATAGAAGAAAGCAATAAACCTCCAAATACTCAACTATCTTATATTAACAACAATACAGTAAGCTTACAGACTCGCAGATACCGCAGTCTCACCATAAGGTTTCTTTTTTACTAATTTAGTACGGAACCCTGAAATCATCACTATCACTACATATTATAAAACAAAGTCGCTTCCCGCTGTCTGTCCCTATGTATGCTTAGATCTTTAAAACTACGAAACGGATTTTGATACGGTTTTTTTTAATAGATAGAGTGATTCAAGAGGAAGGTTTTCATGTATAATAAACTTTGTTTTATGTACGGGTGTTACCGAAAACTCACATAAACCGAAGCGAAGCGAGGGCGGGTCGCTAGTGTTAAATAAAATATCAGGGGACATCTAACACAAATTGACCTCGACGCCGACTAAGCTCAAGGCACTATGGATACTGGACAACAATAACCATACTAAAATAAAGAAAATCTTACTTTAATTAAAACTTTCAAGGCTCGGAAATAAATATTCGCGCTTATCATACAAATATTTTCCCTTACCGGGACTCGAACCCGGGTCGCTAGATTCAAAATTACCCAATATTATTAAAGCTATTTACATGGCTTCACTCACGTGTAAACGACGTAGTTATTGTACTACGTCGTGCATCAGTTGCCGGCGTATAAAAATTACATCCTCAAAATATTTTCTTAACTTTTCCTTAAAAACCAAGTTTTCCTTCTCGTCATAAGGAAGGAAGGACTCCCGGTTGTACTACGCATTATGTAATAACTTAATAACAACAGGATAAAAAAACCAGCCACAATATAGGCACAAGGTCTTTAGATGCGCCGTGTAGTAGAGTACGGACGGGCAAGACGGAGAGGGCTGGTCAGAATAGATACTTATTCTAGTTCCATACTTGATTGATAGAAACAGACAGAACTAGTCGGTCGAATCGTTACACATTTCGATGGTTAAAGTGGCAATTGGCGTTTAGGACAATTCATCTGTCCTTTACACCAAGTCTCATTAGGACAAATTTACAGTACAATTTTATCTGTCCTTTACACCAATTGTCATTAGGACAAATCAACAGTACAATTTTATCTGTCCTTTACACCAATTGTCATTAGGACAAATTTACAGTACAATTTTATCTGTCCTTTACGCCAATTGTTATTAGGACAAATTTACAGTACAATTTTACCTGTTCTTTACGCTAATTGTTATAAGGACAATTTTACAGTACAATTTAATTGCCCTTTACGCCAATTGACATTTTAGCTACCGACATGGACTTAGCATAGATTAGTAACCACATGTTATATATAAGCAATTTTTTTTGTGTAAAAAAAATAAATAAACCACCGTAAGTATCTTGTGTTAGTTTTATTATATGGAGGGCTGGCCATTTTTTGAAAGTTTTAGTAGAGTTAGATGTAAATAGACATGAGGTTAGGTAATTAAACGTAGTTTTATACGTCATTGGTTTAACCCTGACCACGTCCATATACTTAAAAGGTTGGAGCGATAAGGGCTTCCTCTTTAGTGTATAGTTTCGACAAAATTAATTGCCCATATCGGGGCACGAACTTTTTTCGACGTTACGAATACCATTATTTTATATCGGAACCGATTTTTGACTTTCGAGCGTTCGATTTCAAAAGCGAGCGGTAGACAATATTCGAATGCGAAAAATTTTCACGGTTTATTTTCGAATGGTCCAAAATTCCCTATTTTTGAGATTCTCACTCGAAACTGAGGGATTGACTAAATAGTATTGTTACGTGTACAGTTTTCATTATACGCCGTCGATGTTTTACCGGTTTTTTTAAATTCATATTTTAAATGCGAATAAATGTGTGAAGCTAACAAAAGTTGAAATTATAACAAGTAATTATTATTTAATTCAAAAATGCCATTTCATTCTTTTTTGTCACTTTCGATTGAAACTTTCGAGCGCTCGAAAGTTAAAAATCGGTCCCCATTTTCGCTTTTTAAGGAGTATAAAGGCAATTATATCTATGTATCTAAACACTTTATAGTACGGCCACTAAAGTAAATTACGGAGCCATTTAAAAAAAATGTGCTTGAAGTCGTCAATGTCATTTGAGATGCCAAGTCATTTGCAACTTATTGAATAAGTATAGTTTAAACTTTTTGAACTGAGTTTTTCCACTTACCTGTAAATGGTCATTGTTTCTATACAATGTTAGTCGGGCGGTTTAAAATGCAAAAAAATATTACTTGCCATTACTCTATTTTGTAGTCTACTATTAAAGAAAAAGTAGATAATCTATGTTAACCTTCGAAGGCTGTTATTATCTGCTTTAACTGTGAGCTCGCTGTCCTAATTTGTGGTTAACTACACAATGGCTTTGTTTTCTTAATTGGATAAGCTCAGTTGAAAAAATTTAAACAATTTTCAACCTTATTGTTGTAGAATGTCAGCTTGACTTTGGACATAAGGTAGATACCAAAGGGGCTTGGGTAAAAGTGTTGTCATTTGTAAAAGTCATACATTTTCAAGGTGAGCAGCCATTACTAAAAGTGGTAAATTATGATAGAATAATTCAAAATAAACATGTTTTGTTATGTAATGTAATACTCTTAAGTGCATCGGAGCCGAGATATTTAATATCCTTACCTAGGCGTACTTTTAGTATCAAAAACTGAACACTTAACTCTTAAATATCTCGGCTCCGATATTATTAAACGCCACAAATTATATATTATCTATGTGTATTTAGAGGTCCTTTAAAACCATCCGTGGCCGCTGAAAAAATTAATGACAATATTCTTCAAACAAATTTACTCAATGCCCTTTAAGTTTTTGACTGTACAAATTTAGACGTGGTTAACAGTTAATTCTTACGTTGGAATATGGATTAGACGGTTATGCCTATCCACTCTTATTTGACCTACCTTCTCTTTCAAAGTTCCTTTTAAATTCTGCTCAATTGAATGATGTCACCGAAATTTCCAAAGCTCAATTTTAATATCTCATTGATACGTCATGTAGAAATTCCAAAACTAAACAAAAAACCAATGCTACGTACGTAGCATGCTCATTTCGGACTTGCATGGAAGGTTCCGCAAATGTGAATATTTTTACCGACAAAAAAAGGGATATTTGTATGGTTCTTGGCTCGGAACCGGACGAAAGCGGATGAGCTGCATAAGAGAGATCAGGTCTGAAACAAGGGGGGGGGGGGGATCTAGATTAAATAGTTTCTAATATGTTTAAGGCTGTATTTCACCCAACTGCTGAGTTTCTTGCGGCGTTTCTTCTCGGCAGTGGTCTCCTCTTGGGAGGCGCTGGTAGATTCTTCATGTATGTGATGTGTGTATGTGATGGTTAGAATTTTAATAAATAAATAACTAAATAACTAAATGTGTAAAAAGTCCCCGTGCGGCCTACATACTGAATAAATATATTTTATCTTTTTTTATCGCTATCAACTTGGAACAAGACTCATATTTTTTTCCAAAATCATCAATCATCAGCCCACTTCAGTCCACTGCTGGACAAAGGCCTATTCCATAAAATTTATAATTCAAAATTCAAAATGTTTATTCAGCAAATTGCCCACACGAGGGCTGTTTCACAAGTCGGTAATTTGGAGTGAATCTACTAGCGCTTCGGACGATACCATCATTGCGGAGAAGAAGCGCCGCAAGAAACTTCAGCAGAAGGTTATTTTTTCCAATCATAAAATATAAAATACACGTCACTGAGCTCAGTCTTAAGGTCTTCACCAGTTACCACCAGCTACCTTGCAAATATCATCCCTCCACCTAGTCTAAGGGCACCCTACTCCAAGTTGGCCAATTCGTGGTCTCCACCCTAAAACTCGTCTTCCCCAACGGCCATCAGTGCTTTTGAAAATATGACCAGCCCATTGCCATTTCAGCTTGCTAATTCGCAGAGCCATATCGGTTACTTTGAATTACTTAGTTCCGGATTCAATCCCTTCGAGATTAGTTTATACAAACTCGGCGTTTAACTTAGGTGGGTTTAAACCAAACAAACAGCGAACTGGAGCCAGCGAGATCTTTTAGTGTAAACAAAAGTTCGTTTACACCACGCGAATATGAACGAGCAAGAATCGAGCACTAGAACGCTTTGAAAAGATCGCTCCGGGAGCGAGCACGTTCGAACACGAAAGATCGCTCTAGGCGACTGTTCGCACGCTCGTCCGTCGTTTACATCAAGCGAGGGAGCATTCTTAGAATCTTCGCAAATAAAGGGAGATCAACGAAATAATGCTCTGTGTCTGTTTACACAAAAATAATTTGGTAGAGAGGGGGGGGGGGGGGGATGAGCATTCGCTCGATTGGTCTAAACCCATCGTTCGTTAGACGTTATTTCAGTTTGGTTGAATGTTCTAAGGCCCACTTGCGTGGACCAGAGTTAGCGTCTTAACCCGAGGTTAGGCGGCAAACCACGTACAAAAGCAGACGCTTAACTCTAGGTAACTCTGGTCCGCGCAAGTCCGCCTAAGACGGACATGCACGAATAATTTAACCCTGGGTTAAGACAACTCGAGCTAGTAAACGTCAGATTCATACGACAACTGTGTCTTAACCCAGGGTTAAATTCTATGTGCAAGTGGCCCTAGTCGTTTAACTGTTCAAAACCAAAAAAAAAAGTATCATGCAAACTCAAATCGCTCACGGCCTGATATTATGTTTGTGGATTGTTTTTCTTTAGTAGGAATTGTTGTGTGTTAGTTAGTAAGTTTGTTACTTCGCCACGCTGTACCAGCTAGACGATGTAAATCGCTTTATACCTTAAACAAGCGACCCGCCCTCGCTTCGCTTCAGTTTTTGTGAGTATGATAGCCCATAGCCTTCCTCGATAAATGGTAGCCCATCTAACGCTGAATTTTTCAAATCGGACCTTTATTTCCTGAAATTAACCCGTTCAAGCAAACAAACAAATTAACAAACAAACAAACTCTTCAGCTTTATAACATTAGTACAGATAAAAAAAAAAGATAAAAGACATTTATTCAGTAAGTAGGCCGTACGGGCACTTTTACACGTCAAGAATCTACCAGCGCTTCCCAAGAGGAGACACTGCTGAGAAGAAACGCCGCAAGAAACTCAGAACCTAACCTACAACTACTTTTCAATCTGAAAAAAATACTGCTCCTTTTCATGGACATAAGCTATGAGTAAAGCGAGGGTGCGACGCTAGTAATATGATAAAGAGAGAGCGTTAATATTGTGAGTTTGTATTTAACGGACAGGTAATTTCGGGAACCTATTAAAAAAAAACTGGATGGATATAGGCTATTTATTTAAACTGGAGCGAAGCGTGGGACGCTATATTCAATAAATTGGTCAAAATAATGTCTATAAATAAATATTTTATTTTTAAAGGCGAGGACCCCTACAAAAAGTCATGAGTAGCCCGAGCGCCCTCCGCAGGTCCACTACGAGGAAAATGGGGCCAGTTCGAGGAATGGAGTGAGTAAGGATTTCCCACTCGGTCACCGAGACGCGTCGATGTTATAACATAACAATTATTTTACAATATGATCATGACTTTTTAAGCAGGGGTGTGATTCTCTCAAGAAGCAAAGGTGAACGAATGCACGAGTGATGTCCAAGCGGCGAGATTAAGTAGTCCCGTCAGTGCGAATAAAACACATTGTAGCGCGTGCATTTTCAATTTAGCAGCCTTATACGTTCGATCCATCGGCAGAAACCATGCTGCTAAATTGAAAATGCACGCGCTACAATGTGTTTTGTTCGCACTGACGGGACTACTTAATCTCGCCGCTTGGACATCACTCGTTCATTCGTTCACCTTTGCTTCTTGAGAGAATCACACCCCTGGGCATTCACGGACGCGTCGTCTGTTTCGGCGACAGATGGAGAGTACGAGTATACAACTGGATGGGCTTAATATTTTGACCACGTCATGAATGCTCAGCTTTATACATGTTTGATGACGATGAGATATTGAAACATTCTGTGGCTAACTGTCGCACAGTGACGTCAATTAAATTTAACGCTTGTTTATGACGTGTTGTATTATTCTATTGGTATAGCAAAGAATATGACAGCAGCAACATTAATCAAGCATTAAATTTAATTGACGTCTCTGAGTGCCGCAGTAAAAATTGGCTTTTAATTGCCCGCAATTTCATTTTACTAATTTGTTTACGAAACTCTAGCAAATAGTTTTTCAGTTCAATATTTGAATATTATGTAAATTTATGGTATTTTTTTAAGAACAACTCAATGGTACAGTCGACGCCATGAATATGCTTACACTTTAGTACCTCGTCACTTTACCCGCTATGACAATTTCAAATGGCAGTTTATCATGACGCTAAATAGACAAGGTACTAAAGTGTAAACATATTTATGGCGTCGACTGTACCTCACTTGTAAAAAATACATTTGCTTTATGTATGGAAGGCACCGGGAATATTTTTTTTTTCATGATTTATTTTCACTACTTATCGGCGTAATTAAATGTATAATAACAGCTTGTAGTACCAAGAGTCTCTGAGTTAAACCGCGGATAGACGGACAGACAGATGGATAAGGATTCCTTATTGCCTACGTAACCATAAAAAACGGGCTTTGTCAGATAATCACAACTGTTTGGGCAAGATCTCACATTTCAGTCTTGTTTCTATAGGCTGACGCGGTTTAAAAAATTAACTATTATAAATAAAAAACTCAAGTCCACCGAGCAGTACACAAGAAAAATAAAATCGGGTCAAGATATACGTCAATTCGTACGCCCAACAACCCATATTTATTGTATTTTTCTGCTCTCGGGGTATATTTCCACGATTATAACCCATTCGTATTCGAACCAGGCGGTGGTTTATGTACTTACGAAGGAAAACACCCATTAACAGTCCAGAGTCGAAATTTGCAAAAGCCTTCACTTAGTAGGTACGTGCGCCCGCGCAGGCCGCGTCCCTAAACCGAAACCTGTTCGCAGGTACCTGTGTCACTCATATGAATAATATCCGTGATCATGAGCTATAATTTGTTTTTATGACTTATCTTTTTGAGTTTTATTAATTTGCGCTGCTACCTACTGTTTACATTTCGTATGTCTCGCCTTGTTCCTTTTTCATTTAGTTTTTGCTTCTGGTGGCAGGATTCGTATGTATGTATGTATGTATGTATGTAAACACTTTATTGTACAAAAAATATATATCAGAAAATCTAATACAATACAGAGTTAGAATGTACAAAGGCGAACTTATCCCTTTAAGGGATCTCTTCCAGCTAACCTTTGGGTGATTGAGTAAAATAAGAAAGCAGAATGCGGCAGACATTATTTAGTACAAAACAAAGTCTCGGTACAAAGTGTCTGTTCGTCTGGATCTTTCTCGATAATTTACGTCAACAGCCACTATTCCACCGAAGATGCACCAGAAGATAATTAATTCCTTGCTCTCCACGGCTCGCCGATGCACTTTAAGGCAGCGCACCTAACCGAAACTGTAAGTAGGTATTATAATTTCGATGACCTGAAGGTTCTGGCTTAACGTCAAAAAATCCATTATTGTACTATGTGTGACATCCATACGAACATGTATATTGACAACAGTTAAAATGCATCCTAATTAACATAAAAACATGTGCATTGTTAACATAAGTTGTACTGTTTTTTCATACTAACTAATTCGCCACGCAATGTATCAAAAATTGCTGATTTATCTCTCAACCAACTTGCAATAAACTTAGACTTAATGTCAAACATTTCTCGTCGAAGGAACTTTTAAAAATGAATTACATTATTGGAGTTTTTAACTCAATTCCTTCTTTAAACGGTTCCCAGCACTTAAAGCTATTGTTACTTATAGTTTATTTTCTTATGTATGTCACACACTGTATATACGTCGGATTAAAAACAAATAAATTGAAAAAAAACTTGGATGTAATGGCGTCTACTTCCGGAGCTGATATCTCTTGACTACTTATTAGAAGTGTGTTTTAGTTACGTCGTTATTGGAGTCCACTGCGGTGCTCATACGCCAGAACTATTTGACTCTATGACAAAAAGTTATTACATCAATGGCAGGCAATCGTCTCTAGTTTTATTTTGTAGCGACTTTTTTTATCCTATAATGAGTTGGAAAGGAGATATTGTTACAAAACTGCTTTTAGGTGCCATTGTTGCGCGAGCGGCAAATATACGATGTGGCAAAGACGAAATTCGGCAAGAGTACATCTAAATCTATAAAATTACTAATTTTCAAAACCACGGAAAGTTTTCCAGGTAAAACTAGCCAATGACTGTAGTATAATGACATTGACAACTTCAAGTATATTGTTCTTGAAATCGGTCACAAATTAAGACTGCACCGAGCAAACGTCGAGCGTCCAGTGGCGCCCTCATTACTATTATTGTGTTTTCTAATTAACTAAATAATTTCCTTGCAATCAGACGATACGTTTTTGTAGCGCAAGTAAAAACACAATTTATGGGATACGTAACAAAGTTTAATAACAATTACCCTTTGAGTAGTAAGCTTAACGGGAAAAGGTGGCCACTTTTTTCCGTTAAGTTGATAACTCGAAGGTGAATTGTTATTAAACTATGTGATTATATCCTATAAGTTGTGTTCAAGAAAATACTTTGGTTTATTAGGAAACACAATACCTAATAGTAATGAGGGCGCCACTGTACGCTCGGCGCAATCTTAACGTTCGTGACCGTATAACCATTTTGTTTCAAATCGTGAACTATTTTTGCGTGGAGTCGTTTTTCTTAATTATGTAATTGTGGACGAATGTTTCCAGTAGCCACACTGATTTCTAACCTTTCCTCTAGTGACGCCGCAGGCGCAGCCACGTCCTCCTTAGGTGACGTCTCCATCTCAAGGTGCCGCTGGTGAGGTGCTTTACATGTTGCCCACGTACTGATCATATCTCTGGGTCACGGACGCTGTGGTTTCGGCCGAGGCCAAGGTAAGGCTCGTATGATAATTGTTTGTTTAAAGAAATGGTGGAAAAATACTGTCTTGGAAGAGCGTCGGTGGCCTAGTGGCTTAGGGGGTCGACTAGTGATCGTAAGGTACCCAGTTCGAATCCCCGCTGTCACCATCTACCAATGAGTTTTTATACCTTAAGTGCATTATCCGATGCTTTTAAGATGAAGGAAAAACATCCTGAGTAAGCCTACACTTTCGAACAGCTGAGTGTGTACGAGGGTACTTGCACAAAAAATCCTAAAGGTTCGAAGTGTATCCGAAAGGGCACATCTGTAATATAAGATAAGATAACTGTCTTGGTATCAATTGGGTATCCAGATGCACTTGCAATGTAAAAAATGAACGATATCTGGAATGAAGAGAGGTGCACATATCAGAGAGGCAGTCGATTTCATGTGTACGCTTTGGCCCTTCGTTTTTTCCCAGAGCTTGTCTTGTCTAATTTGAAATAAAACTTCATAGACTCTTTTCAATACATAAATATCTGGGGACAACCTAACACAAACTGATTTAATCCTAAACTTTTAGTGTTGGCAGGACCTTGTGCAGGGTCCGTCCGGGTCACTATCGCTACCACCATCTTATCCTTTAACCCTCCTGTAGCAGTGCTCGCATTGTTGTGTGCCGAAGTTAGGATAAGACAGTGAAATTACGAGCATAGGAGGCATTATTTTTCCACCTTAGTCTTCAGCCTGATAAAGCACTTGAAAACTTCTCAGCCTGAATGGGCAAAATGTGGTTACAGAATTATCAACGGATTTTTGGAGTTGTTAGTAATTCTGTAGCTCTGCCTACCCCACTCTGGGAATGAAGCCGTGAATTTATGTTCAGTGCGATAGCCCTTAGAAGATACTTCGGGTTTATACTTATGTTTTACTCACTCTCATATGATCTTATCAAGAGCGAGTGAGAGAGATGTACTCACAGACTGTATGTGTATACATAAACAGGTTTGTATTTTGAGGCGCGTCATCTCGGTATGATAAGCTCTATAGAGGACCTAAAGTATTTATATGTACTCATTATTGCACAAAAATATAAATATTACAATATCCAACCAACCAACCTGGCCTGGCCTGGTTTCAACCTTTTTTTTTTTATGGCATGGAGAAGACAAACCAGCACACAGGCCACCTGATGGAATGTAGAAACTGTGACCCATAGACATTCGCATTCACAAGACTGCCATGCAATCCTAAGACTGCAAATGCGTTGCCAACCCTGAGGACTAAGATGGAATGCCTCTATGCTAGTAATTTCACCGGCTGTCTTATCCCCAAACCGGAACACAACAATGCGAACACTGCTGTTTGGCGGTAGGTTAATGGATGAACCTGGCAAGAAAGCTGGACCTAGATATATTTAACCGCAAGGCTCAATCCGTGAGACAACAATTGTCGGCGAGGTGCTTGGAGTGAGTGAAACTAGCGTGTGTTTGCGAATCATAGCTGTCAAAATTTATTAATTTATATTTTAGTTTGTGTCGTTCTGTGTATTGTACGCAATAGCATTTTTTTCTATATCTAGTAGTGAGATCCTGTAATTGGCTAACGGTTTCCTATTCTGTCTATTGTTCTAATTGGAGAGCTGTTGGATTTCCTTAACATAAATAAATTAACATTGTTATTAAAGTAATGTACAAAAGCGAACTTATCACTAAATGGGATCTCTTCCAGCTAACCCTGAAGTAAATGAGTAAAGTATTATTAAACTTGACGTAGGGCGTACATACATAAAAAATACATACATAAATTGAAATACTGAAAACATCATGCACTCTGTTGTTGTTGGGGCAATAGTGTTAAAATATATTATTTATTTAAATAAAAAAAGCAGTCACTAGGCGGAGTCTACGCTAGTTTTTTTTATGATCGTACATTTTGATAATTCATAAAGATTTCATGTACTTATTAACAACGTCCGGAGTCGAACGCACGTCCTCCGCCTTGTCCCACAAGGTCAAGACGCACTCATACTATGTTTATACATTGTTGACCGGTTCGAAAAATCTCCAAGGTCATCTCGAAGCCAAAAATCGACCAAAACATCACTAGTCAAGTTATTAATCATTAGTAAAATAAAAAAAACACTTCAATTACAATCTTAAAACGGTCGTCACAAAGTTTGAAGCTACAGTTATCTCACTTTGACTTACGGCTTTTTGTAACTATATACTTATGCATGAGTTAACCCGCTTGTATCTCGATTTGCAGATATATCTTTTATACTATTATGAGAGCTGTCCGTATGTTGTAGGATATGTTTTACAATGTTTATGGTTTAATGCGACTAATAGACTTATAAGGAACGATTATCAATCGAGTCAATGTGCGATTTCTGAGAATGCGGAACGTTTCTAAGACATGAATGAGTTATACGTACTTACAATATTCTTTAGATATATAGGTGTATTTTATTCACAATGGCATACTGGTAGAACTTGTTCTGCCACACAGTAATAAAAATAAGCAGGTAACGAGGTAGTCCAATAATCTGGCGCAAGAGAATATTTTTTTTCTTGTAGCGATAATGCAGAAGCCATTTTTTACAGCTTGGAATGAAAAAATACAGACTAGGGCATCATGCGGTAAATGGCTTTTACTCGTAATGTACCTACGTTGATGCATGGTATCATGAATTTACTTAAAATTAAATAAGTACTCGTATTTGTTTAGAGTACAGCTTGAACTTCAATTTTTTATTTTCAATTCTCCTAATTTTCATTTTTCCGAAAGCTATATTCAATGCATAATTTGATTGCTATACGTAGGTTAGGTTTGATTTATAAGCGATATCACAAAATAAAATCTTGTATCATAATATTGCATTCGGGATTTTAATGAATTTGGAAATATGACATATCAGAATTATGTAAAGTGCCCATTTATTTATCTATCTACATATATCTCTAGCTATCTGCATATTGGTCTAGTATAGTATTACCAATCTATGATGTCGCGCTCTACTACCAGTATTTAAACCAGCTCCAAACTTTTTTGTCCCATAGACCACTTGGCAGTTGTTTCGGTTTTGGGTGGACCCCTGCTACCTAACATTTACGTCATCACGTAAAAACTAAGCAAAAACCTTCGGGATTTCTTGCACAAAGAACGTTGGAAGTCTACCCGGCTAAAAATTGACACAAGCTATTAATGAACATTTTGCGCGGAAAAATATAATATTAGTAGTAAGATAATATTAGTTTTTTCATTATTTTTACGTGTTTAAAAAAAAAGTACGTAAGGAAGCCAAAATTAAAGTCATGACGGTGCTTACATGGGATCCACTATCGTATCATTATCATCTCATGGACCCATTTATGTGTTCTGCTCACATGGACCCCTTGCAGGTCGTCATCGACCCCTGGGGTCAATAAAGACCACTTTGTGGATGACTGATTTAAAGCGACGGTAGCGTCAATTTTCAAAAAATGGAGTATGGTGCGGGACCTCTCATAGTACAAGTTTGAGACTAGGTATGACAATATGTGCAAGACTGTAATTTTTTATTCCCTGAGGGCCTAATATGGCTGCGTTTATAGCGTGATAAATTTTGGATAAGGCATCCGTCACCTTCTGACAGGTAAAAAAGTACACGTGTCAAAAAGTGACTGATGCTTTATCCACAGTTGACACGCGATATAGACGCAGCCATACTAGGGCCACTAGGCCCCTAATATGGCTGCGTTTATCGCGTGACAAAGTTTGGATAAGGCATCCGTCACCTTCTGACAGGTAAAAAAGTACACGTGTCAAAAAGTGACTGATGCTTTATCCACAGTTGACACGCGATATAGACGCAGCCATACTAGGGCCACTAGGCCCCTAATATGGCTGCGTTTATAGCGTGACAAAGTTTGGATAAGGCATCCGTCACCTTCTGACAGGTAAAAAAGTACACGTGTCAAAAAGTGACTGATGCTTTATCCACAGTTGACACGCGATATAGACGCAGCCATACTAGGGCCACTAGGCCCCTAATATGGCTGCGTTTATCGCGTGACAAAGTTTGGATAAGGCATCCGTCACCTTCTGACAGGTAAAAAAGTACACGTGTCAAAAAGTGACTGATGCTTTATCCACAGTTGACACGCGATATAGACGCAGCCATACTAGGGCCACTAGGCCCCTAACATGGCTGCGTTTATCGCGTGACAAAGTTTGCATAAGGCATCCGTCACCTTCTGACAGGTAAATAAGTACGAGAGTGACGGATGCTTTATCCACATTTGACACGCGACATAGATGCAGACATATAAGGCCGGCTGGTCCATTTAAAATAAAAGTATGCTTTCCTACTGACGTATCATGTATACGTCAAAACCCACATGAGCAACACGGAAATGCCGCTTTAGCTAAAGGAAAAATATTACACAATATTAAAATCAGAATTCCTTCACGATTCGTTGGCGAGGGTTTCCTCGACTCACGCGCATCTACTAGTGATTAGAGGGGGGAGGGAAAGAGGGCAGCGATTTGTGAATGATTTAATTTTCACAGGAAACTGATTCTACTATACGTTGTAGTCAATGAAGTAATTGGAAAACAAGGGAAAATTAATAAAGAAACGTGCAATAATTAATGCTTATTTGTTTATAGAGTGATTGATGTATTCGAATTGCTTCATTGTATTGTTTTTTATACATTATAACTTTATTGTTACAGGTCAAATGATTCAAAAATATAACAGTTATTAAACAATAACCTCGTATTATGTCGATTACAGTATCTATTTGAACGAATTAAGTAATTAAACTTTTATAAATTTCCGTCAACTTGAGATCATTAAAGGGTGATTCTTCGAGGTCGTGATTTTTGTCTTATTCCTCTGTCGTATTTTTTTTTGCATATTTAAGTAATAAATATATTCTCCCACGAAAGTAGATTTATTTAGAAACATGAATATGGTTTTGACACTCATTTTTATGAATTCTTAAAGAAAATAATTAACTTTTTAACTTTTGTGCCCAGAGGAATAAGAAATTGACGACAGAGAAGTAAGAATAGGTTTAAAATATTAAAAATTATGTGATTTTCTCGGTATTTAAATTACATAAAAATAAAACATGTGCAATTATTATTGAAGTACCTAGGTATACAATAATTTATTATTTGTATTAATAAGCATCATAGAAAACTAATTTTAGGCGTGCTTAAGCAGTGTTATAGTTTTATTTTAAAAAATATACTTTTATACATAAAAAATACGAAATTGAAATTTCTTGAAATTGTACTGAGCGGTTTTTGATGAAACTTGCACTGTTCAACACTGTTCCCAATGTTGAAGTAAATTTAAGCTAATAAAAAATAATGGTCACAGTCCAACTGATAGTTTCGGGGAAATGCTTGAAAAAACACATAGGTACATACAAATTTACAAACAAACATACAAACATCAGCTATATTTTTTTGTTTAGTTGTTTGGGAGCCCTAATAGATTAACATATCGTCGGTGATACTGCAAAACAGCGCAGCTAACAAATTCAATAAGTTGTAAAATGTACCTTACTGACTTACATGATAAGGTGTATTTTGCATTTTATCTAAATTGTTCGTTACGCGGTATTGCAGTATCACCGACGATATGTGAATTAATTGCTTACCTAAATACGTGTCGGATTGATAACATAAGTTTTTGAAGCAGGTTAAAACGGCTGCATGAGTCTCTAATTAATAAATCACAACATCGAAAGTGAAAAAAAACTATGAAAACTGACGATTTTCTTATTCCGCTGTCCATAACTCCGAAGCAATAAGGGACAGAAGAGTAAGAAAAATATGAAAACAAGCTGATGGTTCATAATACAAACATATTGGAAGGCTACCGTTAATGCTACGGTAAGATAGCACGTAAAGCAGTTAAACAAGCACAAGTATTTTTTTTTAAATATTACACACTTATTAAAAAAACTAACAGAGTGATAAGAATATTACGTAAACCAAGGACAGAGTAATGATATATTTGCCTTCGTAACTCCGGAGCGATGAGCATCAGCCGACACGTCCACCACCTGGCACGTTCGGAACGCGACTAAAAACCGGCCCACGTGGGAGTTTTCGCTAGGTTTTTAAATGTCTTTATGATACAGCTGATTGAAGCCCGCTCCAGAGTAATAAGAATTTTACGGCGGACAAATGTTAAATCCTCAGTTATAAGAATAATATTGCATGTAAAAAATATTTGTTGTTTTTTTTTAATTTAACAACTAATCTTCTTTTTATGTGGTCACTCAAGATATTGATAAAGTTGACTAAATTTAAGTTATTATCATATGATTTCAAGAAAATGGAGGACGGACACGACAGAGTAATAAGAATAATGGGTTTTTTTATTTTTTTTATCTATGTTTAGAATCAGTTACACGAAAATCGACCGGTGTCCCAGTTAAACATGAATATCAGTCACCTCTGAAAAAAAAAACAACCTTCTAAACTAAGAGTTCATTGGACTAAGCCCTCGGACGTCAAAAATCAGGGCCCCGAAGAATCACCCTAAAATGTTAGCTAACATGAACTCATAAATATTAGACTCGTACGGTCACGAGCATTAATTTGGGACCCATTTCAAGGAAAATATGCTTTTTTTTTTATGGCATCGAGTAGACAAACGAGCACACAGGCCACCTGATGGTAAGTGGAAACTGTGACCCATAGACATTCGCATTCACAAGACTGCAATGCAATCCTAAGACTGCAAATGCGTTGCCAACCCTGAGGCTAAGATGGAATGCCTCTATGCTAGTCATTTCACCGGCTGTCTTATCCCCAAACCGGAACACAACAATGCGAACACTGCTGTTTGGCGGTAGGTTAATGGATAAGATGGTGGTAGCGATCCGGACGGACCCTGCTGCTGAAGGTGCTTGAAGTCGTCAATGTCATCAGAGATGTCAAGTCATTTGTAACTTTTAGGAAACTCAACCTTATTGTTCTACCTCCTTACTTATAAACGTGGAATAAGCTTGGAATAGTTTATGCCATGCTTTGTCCTGATCTGTTATTGTGACATTTGCCTCGGACAGAAAGTGACAAAGGGGGTTAGAATGTCAGATTGACTTTGGACCAAAGGACTTAAGGTACCAAATTGAATGTCGTAACTGTACATTGTAAATAAAGAAATTATCTTTTAACAAAAGTAACCAAAGCAATTATTATACAAATACTCGAACAGTGGCAAACGAAATCAGGAAATCACGCGCTCTTTAGCTTAAATGAACCCCTAGCTCTATCAATTATGTAAAACTGTAAGGTTATTATGACGTATGTGTGCAATTCATTTTACGCTGAGAGAAAAGGACAAAGTTATGTAACTGCTATAGCTCTGTCCCTTACACTCACAGTAAAATGAACTGCATAGTTCTGTCATAATAAGCCCTCTGTACTTCAAAAAACGAAATAACCCATGATGAAACCTATGACGTAATGAAGAAAGTTCCAGTTTCTAGAATAACAATGCGATTCGATGAAAATGACCATGAGTCTCGTCATCCCGCGGTAATGCGGTATTCAGGTCGTCGACCGGGGTCGGCGCTGGCGACGTCATTCCCTCATGGTCATTAATGCATTTTGAACTTATTATGAAATTCCAGAGATTTAAAATATTATTTCCCCGCGTGGTTGCCGGGTAAGAATAGTGCCACTGCATGTCCTCCCGTGGATGTCGTAAGAGACGACTAAGGGAATAAAGGCTTTGTAGTACTGATAGGCGATGGGCTTGCAACCTGTCACTATACACTGGTAAACATCTTAGCCTAAGTGTGCAAAATGTGGTTACAGAATTATTAACAAGTTTTTAGAGTTGTTAGTAATTCTGTAGCTCTGCCTACCCCACTCTGGGAATAAAGGCGTGAGCTTATGTACCTATATGTATGTATGTATGTAAAGTATTATTCCAGCTTTGAGGTTTCCAATCGGTGGTATGCCGGAATTTGGTTCACTTGAGAGTCCAAACACAAATAAAAGGGTTGCCAAATAAATGAAGAACTTGACAGCCATATTGCTTGAGAATTTTTATTTATACAGGGTGTCCCAGAAACCGACGTCGACCCATTAAGGGCTGATAGGCATACTAATTACCAACCAGAATAACACATTTTAGGTTAAGTAAAAATACCTTAGTTTTTGAGATATGGATCATTTTAATCGGAATTTTTGTCATTTTTCCTTTATGTCCGTGATACGAAAAGTAGTAACGAAGTAACTGTGCGTTTACTCAAAAAGTTGTACCGAAAAAAAAACTGGCATGTAGCGTTAAAAACTTCCTTATTTAATATTGATTGTAATCATGCAAGAAACCACTGCTTTTTTTATTAATGCATGAATTCAGGGGTTTCTCGTATCATTGACATAAAGAAAAATGACAAAAAATCCGATTAAAATGATCAATATCTCGGAAACTAATAACAATTGCTGAACATACATGGGGATTAAATCGATAGCTTATGAGCTGCTCTATCAGCCCTAGGCGGGTTGACGTCGGTTTCTGGGACACCCTGTTTATTCTGCCGATATCTTTTATCTGTTTAAATAAACTAAAACTCCATCTACCTCATTTTTCTCTGTAGCAAAAATAAATTTATGTAAAGAATAGCGCTATGTCTGCAGGCTTCAGAGAGCCCTTATCATACTGATACTCCCCATACATACGGTCACGAGCGTTAATTTGGGACCCATTTTAAGAAAAATACGCTTGAAGTCGTCAATGTCATTAGAGATGTCAATGTCATTTGTAATTTTTAGGAAACTCAACCTTATCGTTGTAGAATGTCAGATTGACTTTGGACCTAAGGTGAGTAGGTACCAAATTAAATCTCGTGACTGTACATATCGTTCCCCTTCTCCATGTTATAAAATGAGTGTTATAAATGGGACAGTCATTCTGAAATACAAAATAAGGAAAAAAAATTAAGATGAGTGAAGGTTAAAATATCCTTTTAAAATAAAAATAAACCAAAATTATGTTGCTATTTTGTTTCATTGCATACTTCCAAAACTTGGAGCGATCACTAGTAAGTAAGTAGGGAAAAGCATCGATTATTATGTTTATCGATGCTGTCATACTGTCATTTAATTTTGCCCCGAATATTCCTATGTCCGGTGATCAGTATCGTTTTAACAATGTTATGTACGAGCAACTATGATGGAGCTGTCAAGGTCAAGTTACTTCGCTATGATTACTACAGGTAATTACGGCAACTTCGCACGCAGAGACTCTTCTGACTGAACTGCGACGTCAATTCAAGTCCATGCCTGACCTTCTCAATATAATGCCTTTACCCGACTGACACGGAAAGAGAGTTATGGTTTTGAATTTTTTTATATTAATTTATTTTACCATGTTTTACCTTTTTCTTCTTGACTTAAAGATTGGGTCTAAGATTTACTTGCTCGCGCCCTTACTAATCTTAGTGTGCGACAGGCTCTATCTCTGTTTCTGTCTTATTTGAATGATGTTGCAACTAGTGGCAACTTTGTTGGTTAATGTTTATTCAAAGTGTTTTATTTGTAACATTATTGTACCGTTTGTGCCCATCACTATATAGTATAATACAAAGTCACTTCCTGCTGTCTGTCTGCCCCTATGTATGCTTTGATTTTAAAAAATACGTACCGGATTTTGATGCGGCTTTTTTTAATAGTTAGAGTGATTCAAGAGGAAGGTTTTTATGTATAATAAACTCTGTTTTACGTACTGGTGTTACAGAAAACTCACAAAAACCGAAGCGAAGCGAAGGCGGGTCGCTAGTATAAAATAAAATAACAGTGACTCGCTATTGCCTGTGACTTCATCCGCGTAGAAGTCGTTTATTCTCGGACTGTTCAATTTTCTGACATAAAATCTATGTGGCTTTTCTCGGGAGCTCCTTACCAAATTTTATCGAAATTGCTTCAGCGGTTTAGCAGTGAAATGGGAACAAACAGACAGATAGACAGTTAAACATAGTAACTTTCTTATTTGCATAATAAGTACATGAGTAGTTTGGATTACGAGTATTAAATACAAGGATAAATCAGGTCTAAAAAACTGATTGAAATAAAGAAACATAGTCAATTGCATTGGTCTAGGCTTGCCTTCCCACAACGATGCACCTACATTGCATCTCGGGTCGACGCACTGTTGCACCCATATTGCCAAACTAGAGCTCAGTGGAAATGCGCGGCGGTATTCCCACTCGGGAAATCCCGCGGACAGCGCAAGCGGTAAAATGGCGCTAACGCAGCCTTATTTAACGTAGCCAGTTTGTATTAAAAGACAACAATCGCTGAATAAGCCTTTTTGAAGTAACTTTTTGTACAAGCATGTACAATTTACCTTTCAAGAAACCTTCGAAATTATGATGCTAAAACAGAATATGTGGACGTATGACCATGACCACTCCACCACTGAAGAAATTTATTTCTACAACATAGCGTATTAGCCAGGTTTTAACTTGTAGACTATAGACCCAGAACTTAAATTATGCTAAACGGGATAAAAAACCATTGGGTGAGAAAAGGAGAGGACTCGGTAAAGGATTGGTTCGTCTCTCGAGGGTTTGAAATGGCCCGAAAATACCGCTCCAATGAGCTGGTTACACAAAAACTGCCGTGACTGTGAAAAAAATCCAAAAAGCGGCTCAGTGATCCTTATATTGCCAACCGACGAGGTTGGATGGTTTTATAAGATTGGACACAATATAACAAATACATAACTTAAGTATATAATTTGAAAAACGTTTAATAAAAAAAGATGAATAAAAGAAGATGTATTGACTAAGATTGAAAAGGGCATGCTTCGATGGTTCGGTCATTTGGAAAGGATGGATGAAAGAAGATTGACGAAAGAGATATACAGATCGAAAGTGAGTGGACGGGTCGGAAGGGGCCGCCCTAGGCGTACTGTTTCGAGTCAAATCGGTGAAATACTGGAAAAGGCCCGAATCTTAAGTACCCGAAACCGACGTGCGTGCATGATTCGATGTATGAATGTGGAAGAAGCGAAAGAAATTTGTCAAGATCGTAGCAAGTGGAAAGAAGTGGTCTCTGCCTACCCCTCTGGGAAACAGGCGTGATTTAATGTATGTGTGTACATTTAATGACGCGCCGCGCCGCCGTAAGAACACCGTGCTAAGTGAAATAATTGTAACAAAATTCTTGTTTGTCGAAGCGGCATTTTAGCCAGGTGCGCTGCGCACGCGACACAACCAGTTTCTAACTCGAACACGTTTCACAGATTTACCCGCAATCAAGCGACGTGCCGGTAAGATTGGGGTTTTCGATTGATTCACTAATAAAAAACACAAGCGATTTGAATCATATCAGACTGTTATTTACTCGTATTAAATGTCAACTGTACATATTTCGATGCGTAATTAGTGTAATAATGAAGGTCATTTAGACTCCTGACCTTGTAATTGTGATATTAGAAGGTTAAGGTCACGAGAGTACAGTCGGCCAAAAATGTGGTCTACCATAACTTGAAGTTTATTTGCACATCATCATATAAAAAGTTCGATTTTCCCTTGCAATAAAATTATGACAGTGACAAGTATCAACCTTGGCGATAATTAGATCTCACAGAAACTTTTGTCAAAACTACCTATACCTACGTTGACGACACAAAAAATAAACTTATGGTGATGGTGATGGCATAAACCTAACCTAACACACTTAAATATATTAGCTTCAGTTGTATTGTAACTTACTAACAAACAATGTGAACAAATGCAGGAAGTGTATTATAAGTAGTTTATTGACCAAGGGGCGAAAGGCATGGATTACTAATCCAGTGTGCAGAAGTAACAGAAGGTAAAGAAACATAAATCCCGTGTAGCCAAATGTCAAGCGTACGACCTTTTTCTTCTGAGTACAACACAGCCTGTAGCCAATATTATTGATAAACCGCACATAACCGACTGCAAACTCACGCACACTAATGCAGTGACACACACTAACACACCTAAAAATTGGTACACTTTTAAAATTCAATCGAAGTCGGTCATTAATCATTATATAGACGACTCTTTTTAACGAAGGGCACAATGTGGGCCCAGCAACACAGGGAATCTTAGCGCAGGACCCAAAACCATTGTTATGCCTTAAGTTAAGTTTATTCTGAATAAACATTTTCATTTTCATGTAACAGGTGGAAGAGTTTTATTGTATTCGTCGTTTTTATACTCCCTTTATGGTGCAGACGCCCCGATTCACAGGGTCCAACCTGAGTGCACTATATAGCGGGTTGATTAGTCAATACACGAAAAAGAGTAATAATAGATATACGATATTAATGGTGGTTGGTTTGGTCATTTAGAAAGGATGGATGAAAAGATGAATAATGGTGGATGTGTTAAGAGAATAAAGGCTGTGTAGTACTTTTAGGCGATGGGCTTGCAACCTGTCACTAATACACTGGTAAACATCTTAACCTAATTGTGCAAAATGTGGTTGCAGAATTATTAACAAGTTTTTAGAGTTGTTTGTAATTCTGTAGCTCTTCCTACCCCACTCTGGGCAATAAAGGCGTGAGCTTATGTATGTATGCATATGGATGAAAGAAGAGTTACGGAAGAGATATGGCGAGCGAGTATGGCGAAGAGTAGGGAACGTCCTAGACGGACGTACGGTGATCAGATTCCCGATGTACTGAATAAGGGCCAAATCAAAAGCACCCGAAACCAACGTACGTGCATGAAGAGATTGATGAATGTAAAGGAAGCAAAAGTTGTATGTTTAGACCTGTGCACCTGGCATTCCATGGTCTCTGCCTACCCCATTGGGAGACAGGCAAGATATGTAGGTAATGTATGTTGTATTAGGTACTACCTTGACAACAGGGCAGTTATCAAATATCTTTCACTACCCAGATTTTTGAGAAGGTTAATTGAACGGCTTTGACACCTTTTATTAGGGTAGTAATTATATATACACTTATTAGGAAAGTGTAAGAAGTGTAAAATAAATAAGATACCGTGAAACGGGATGAGTGAGTAGGACACAGCTTAAAATTAATGACTGAAATTATTTCCAATAGAATAGAAGTAACGTTATTGTCTATTTAATACCTGTTCTTATTGGTAACAAGTTATGACTTATTTTAGGTTGGGTCCCTAATCACCCCTTTTTTCCTTACTCACCCCATTTTGCGGTACCTACTTAAAGTCATCGGTTTTACTTCAAATAAAAAATTTATATTCGAAATAAAAATTCGATCTATCGGCAGAAACCATGCTGCTAAATAGAAAATGCACGCGCTAAAATATGTTTAGTTCGCACTGACGGGACTACTTAAACTCGCCGCTTGGATATTCACTCGTTAGTTCGTCCGACCGTCGTTGTTGAGAGAATCACTACCCAGAGGAACTTCTCAATGGTTAATAGAATCGGTAATAAAAGTATTATTGAAATGGTTTTTTAAATAATAAGAAAGTTTCTGTAATTTCCCTTAAAAATTTCGATTTTAATCAATAGGTTTATATGTAGGTATATAGATGATAATGGTCAATATTGTTCAAGTAATAATTAAAATTCCTAATCTAGCTTCATTATTTCTAAATAAGGCACGTTATCAACGAACTGAAGTTACAACAGTATAGATCATTAACTTGTAATTGGCGTAAAAAACCGCGCCCACGCACGTGTGGCGTCTTGGAAACCAAGATGGCGATTTGAGCGATTAAAGTATTATTATGTCGACTTCCTTATACATTTACATAATACATAAATAAATTTAACAGCTGCGGTGTTAAACTGTTATTTCTTGTAAATTTTGTATGTGTGTTTGTCACAGGGTCAATGTTACTTTGTGGTTGTTTGCAGAATCGGTTACCACTAGCTTTTTTTAAACATACAATGGGCTTGCTTTTGACGTGAATTGTGGCCTAAGACTGGTCAAGTTCGACGATGGACCAAGTTTACCTATTAGTCTCACTTTTGAAGAACACTGGGTCATAAGCACTAAACTGCAGTGATCCCACTGTTGTGTTCCAGTGTGCAGGATAAAATAGCCAGTAAAATGACTAACATAGAGCCATTATACATCTTAGGGTAAGTAGGCGTTAATCAATCAAACAATCAATTTATCTTTACATAGTATAAAACAAAGACGCTCCTGCTGTCTGTACGCTTAGATCTTTTAAACTACGCAACGGATTTTAATGCAATTGATAGATTGATTCGACTGGAAGGTTTATATGTATAATATGTAGATTCTGAGGAACATCCGTCACTTTTGAACACGTATATACGTACGAGAGTGACAAATGCTTTATCCACATATTGTTAAATGATAAACCCAACCATAGGCTTACTGAATGTTAAAAGTGAGTATCTCTATTTTTGGCCATTAGGCTCACAAAATATGACAGATAGCATGCATCATGCATTTCTTACATATTCGACCACGCTGTTACAGGGATTGAAAACCGGTTTATTTTCCGTAGCGGTTAAAGCCACACTATTAGAGCCTAACCCATAATAAAGGTTACGCTCACAGGGAGCGAAATGCATTTACCGGTTAGAGAGCGCTCCTTCCGTGTGAGCCGGGACAAGGGTGAATGACGGAAGCGCTCTCTAACCGGTTATAACCGGTAAATGCATTTCGCTCCCTGTGAGCGTAACCGTAACCGTAATCCGTTGGAACGTAACCCAAATAATTAACCGGTTTAACCTAAATAAATACCGGTTTATTTGTAACCGGTTACAATCCCTGCGCTGTTAGCCTAGTCGGTAGTGACCCTGCATACGAAGCTAGAGGTCCCGGGCTTGATCCCCGGTATGGGCGAATATGTGTGTGATGTGGGTATTTGCTACGGAGTCTTGGATATTTTTGATATATTTAAGTATGTTTTACTTTGTATCAGTATGTTCATGGTAGCCGAGTATAGACAACTACAAAGAGATGTAACTAGATTTCACCTTATTATAATGGTACCTAATATGGTCCAAAAGTGGATACACAGGTTTTTTTTTTTTTTATGGCATAGAGAAGACAAACGAGCACACAGGCCACCTGATGGTAAGTGGAAACTGTGACCCATAGACATTCGCATTCACAAGACTGCAATGCAATCCTAAGACTGCAAACGCGTTGCCATCCCTGAGGACTAAGATGGAATGCCTCTATGCTAGTCATTTCACCGGCTGTCTTATCCCCAAACCGGAACACAACAATGCGAACACTGCTGTTTGGCGGTAGGTTAATGGATAAGATGGTGGTAGCGATCCGGACGGACCCTGCACAAGGTCCTACCACCCGCAAAAGTTTTTACAGTTATACATATAATCTGAAAGATTAAATGTTAAATCGTATCAGTGTCAAAAGAGTATATACGTTCAAATGTGCAAGGGTAAAAAACGCTTATAAAATTAAGAAATCATTTCAAAATAGTAATCGTAACGTTATTTTACCTTTTTTTTAATACATGAACCTGAACCTGCCACCCAGATCTAGCAGTCCCAAGAAAATGCAAGTTTTTTTAACACAACCAAATTAGGACAAGGCCACAAGGCTACAACACTGCGGTGTTAAGTCTCAACACTCGCAACGCAAAAGTCGGTGACATGCCCCGTCAAAGTCAGCTAGATGACGTCACGTTGCAGTGAGGTGAGACGTCGTAGCGCAGGTACATACACCCTTAAGGGGTTACACTACATAATTCCAGAGTCATAATTGGGATTGACCAAAAAAATTACTCACGGTTTTTACTTTCTCATTCGAAAGAATAGGAAATTTTAAGGCACCTACTTCATTAATTTTGTATTTGACCCAAAAGTTTTGTTTTAATATCTTTATTTATTTAGCAGACATTTTATGGATGACATGATTATTTTAAATTTGGGATGGCATTTTCTAATAAATTACAATAATTAAATGATATCCAATGAAAAAAAGTGATTGAAATAGTGTATTAAAACATACTATTTCAAGCTGTTTTCGCCTAACCCGTAAGATACACCTAGGAGGGCTTCAAGCCGAAAACGAAAGTCAAACAAAGGTTAAATATACTTTTGTCGAAATATCCAAAATATATAAATATTTCAAAAACTTAATAATGCAGAACGGCTTTAAAACCCTATTCCTCGAAATGGTTTTCGAATTGGAGTAAGTAATTGTAAAAATATGAACAATCCCAAATTGGGATTGATCAAAATTGTAGCTTATAATATAAATCAATCCTAACCTAATCTACGTATATCAATTCAATTGTGCATGTAATATAAAGAAGCTCCCGCGTAACATAGTTTTCGGACAAATGAATATTCGGAAAAAAGTAATTTTGAATTATAAGGTGTTCCCGCACTTACACTTTTTTTTATAAATACCATTTTATTCTGTTTTCAATCGTTGTTTTTTAATTATAATTATAATGACTATTATTATTCGGTTAATTTAGCAACTTACCTATTAAATCTAAAACTCAATTTAACGCTTTCATACATACGTTATTATTTCATAAAAAAATCCTCTCTTTTTTTATTACCTTTAAAAATAAAAACATTGCAAAACATGTTATGTTCCATCGCTCCCGAACAGTAGGTAGGCGGCCGGGTAAAACCAGCTTATCCTATTTATAAAAAACGAAACATATATGTATTTATTTTTACCTTATTATTAAGTTTGCGGCTTTAGATTTCCCCGACTGAAATAACTCGTACCGGGCCGTTCAGCGTGTTACCTATATTATTGCGGTCATTTGGTAGATTATCAAACCATAGGGTTCGGTAGGTGGGGTAACTAAAACTATACAAACTGAAAAGGTAGCTATAGCAACTGGAAGGGTAGCTATAGAGACTGAAAGGGTACCTATAGAGACTGGAAAGGTAGCCGTAGAGACTTAAAGGGTAGCTATAGAAAGAAAGGGTAGCTATAGAGACTGAAAGGGTAGCTATAGCGAGAGACTGAAGTCTCTATAGCTACCCTTTCAGTCTATAGCTATAGACTGAAAGGGTAGCTATAGCGACTGAAAGGGTAGCTATAGAGACTGAAAGGGTAGCTATAGAGACTGAAAGGGTACCTATAGAGACTGGAAAGGTAGCCGTAGAGACTTAAAGGGTAGCTATAGAAAGAAAGGGTAGCTATAGAGACTGAAAGGGTAGCTATAGCGACTGAAAGAGTAGCTATAGAGACTGAAAGGGTAGCTATAGAGACTGAAAGGGCAGCTACATATAGAGACTGAAAGGGTACCTATAGAGACTGGAAAGGTAGCCGTAGAGACTTAAAGGGTAGCTATAGAAAGAAAGGGTAGCTATAGAGACTGAAAGGGTAGCTATAGCGACTGAAAGAGTAGCTATAGAGACTGAAAGGGTAGCTATAGAGACTGAAAGGGCAGCTATATATAGAGACTGAAAGGGTACCTATAGAGACTGGAAAGGTAGCCGTAGAGACTTAAAGGGTAGCTATAGAAAGAAAGGGTAGCTATAGAGACTGAAAGGGTAGCTATAGCGACTGAAATGGTAGCTATAGAGACTGAAAGGGTAGCTATAGAGACTGAAAGGGTACCTATAGAGACTGAAAGGGTACCTATAGAGACTGGAAAGGTAGCCGTAGAGACTTAAAGGGTAGCTATAGAAAGAAAGGGTAGCTATAAAGACAGAAAGGGTAGCTATAGACAGAAAGGGTAGCTATAGACAGAAAGAGTGGTTATAGAGACTGTATGGTTGACTGTAGAGACTGAAAGGGTACCTATAAAGGGTAGCTATATGGGTGTTATAGCGTGGAAGCGAAGTAAGGCGAGATATAAGATAGAAAAATACGGCCCCCGAAACGTGGTCACTTTTATCTCAGTGAATACATTAGGATAAATCATCCATCACTGTCGCACCTAGCGAAATTGACCGTGAGGGTCAGTCTGTCTCTCTGCGTGAAATCTCCGCGCACCCCGCACTTGCAGTTTGATGAAATTGTCAGTCCTGAGGCCCTTGCCAAGATGCACTACGCTAACTGGCGTTTCTATTCGTTTAGTTTTTAAACCAATCGCGTCACTGGTAGATCACGTGATACGAAAAGTCACGTGGTCTACTAGTGACGCGATTGGTTTAAAAACTAAACGAATAGAAACGCTAGCTAGGATAATGCATGCAAAATGTGATAGTGTGCGTTATCAATATTAATATTATGAAACTGCAGAGTTTGTTTGTTTGTTTGCTTGAACGCGCTAATCTCAAGAACTACTGAAGAAATTATTTCAGTGTTAGATAGCCTATTTATCGAGGAAGGCTATATATCATACTCACATAAACCGAAGTGAAGCGAGGGCGGGTCGCTAGTAATCCAATAAACTGATTGACGGCTTATATTGGTGGACGGAGTGTCAGTCCGTGATGCTCTCTATAAATCACTAAAAACGTGTAGAGTGGTAGTTGTATCGATGCAAACGCGGTTTTGCATCTAGTCTTACGCACGTTTAATCCGGGTAACGACAACTACATACATTTTTAAAAATAAGTTAATAACATTCTCGGCAAGTTTCAATCTAGACCATTATTTCATAGAAAAGGCAAGGCAAGGATGAGCTCGGAAAATTGGTCGAATGGTCCTTTGTTGAGTGAGTCAGTCAGTCAGTGATAAAAATGCCGATTTTAAGACTTTAATATCTCAATGACCCGTGTGGTTGCCGGGTTAGAATAGTGCCACTCCATGTCTTCCTGTGGATGTCGTAAGAGACGACTAAGGGAATAAAGACTTGTAGTATTGCTAGGCAATGGGCTTGCAACCTGTCACTAATACGTTGGTAAACATCTTAGCCTGATTGTGCAAAATGTGGTTGCAGAATTGTATGTATGTATGTATGTAAACTCTTTATTGTACAAACAGAAAATAACAAATCAAAAATAAAGAGAAACAAAAAAAGGTATGTACAAAGGCGAACTTATCCCTATAAGGGATCTCTTCCAGTTAAGCTTTGAGCTTTGAATTGTCAACAAGTTTTTAGACTTATAGGTAATCTGAAGCTCTGCCTGCCCCACTCTGGGAATGAACGCGTGAGTTTATGTATGTATGTAATATCTCAATAACCGTTTGAGCTATGTTTATGGAAGGTGGGGCTGGGGGGTAAGGGATCTAAATAAGCTAAATTCCAAGTTTGAAATAGATTGAGGGGATTCATTACGGGTCAAAACTGGCCCGAAACAGTTCGTGTAAGTAACACATACATACATAATCTCACGCCTTTATTCCCAGAGTGGGGTAGGCAGAGCTACAGAATTACCAACAACTCTTAAAACTTGTTTATAATTCTGTAACCAGTGTATTAGTGACAGGTTGCAAGCCCATCGCCTAACAATACTATACGCCTTTATTCCCTTAGCCGCCTCTTACGACATCCACGGGAAGATATGGAGTGGCACTATTCTAACCCGGCAACCACACGTAAGTAAATGTCCAGTTAATCCTCTATTGGCTTCGTAAACTTGGCTGTCACAATCACAATGTCATGTGTCTACATTATTAGAGGACTTCTATTTCGCTCCATACAACCTTAAAAACATAAGTTTCTATTTCGGAATTCGACCGTTTTTCGGAGCTCTTATCTAGACAACCAACGATTGGAGTTTATAGAATCGAAGTTGTAGATTTTTTTATCAGCTTTCAATATGTTAGAATAAAAAAAATTAAGGTTTGTCTCCTAACTAGCCCAAACAAAGTCCCTAAGTAAAACTTTCTGCTTTCGACTCTACTATCCAACCCCCCTCCCCGGCGCTGCTGTGACAAAAATTTTAGAATCTTCTTTCTTCATCTTCTTTGTATGTTCGTCGATGACCTCGGCTGAAAGTTGTATAACGTCTAAACTAGTTTATTTATTTGCTTTTAAATAAACTTTTGCAGTGAATATATTAAAAACAGCAACCTTTTCCTCATAAAAAGGCGTTATAGTAAAACCAAACCGCAATGACTCCCACGCTGTATTACCCGATTCTGCCTACTACTTTTAGTTACATAGTAATATTTAAACCCTCTACCATATACATAAGGTCACAATTACAATAAAATACAATAATAGATACTTTATCTTTTTTTCTTAAAAGTACAAAGCTCTAAAGCCACAGTGTCCTATGTCCCGTTAACAACTTATGCAATTCTAGAGCATGACGTATTAGCAACTGTAGCGAAAATCGCGTGTGGTTAGAATAAAAGGCATTTTGGCTTTAAAACATAGGTACTATAATTAGTACGCATGCAGTATCTCAGATAAAAATCCTGTAGCAATAACAACCTTATTGCGAATAAAATAGAATTGAAACTGCTTTGTTTATTGAATTTGAGTTACTGCTTATTCGTGTAGGAGGGCAGAATTGATATGACTCTCGTAAAAGCGCTTACGCCGTTGAATAAAAGTCTATTATTGCTTAATCCGCATGCCATTGTTTGTCCTGCTGGTTATAATAGGCATGTAAATGGTTATTCAGAATAACTCGGTTTCCCTGTGACGTCCAGACAGGGCGACGGCGGACACGGCTCGATTGAAGACATACTTCAATTATTAGGTCATTTTAAAGATGCCACTGCGCAGTTACGAGTACAAGCTGTGGTAAGTTCGCTGGTCATCGGTTTTAATCAGTAATATAAAGGTAATAAAATTAAATAAAAATGGCTTTCTCAAACATTCATAATAATATTTGTATTATTTACTAGAAATAAGAGACAAAGTGAAATTAGTACTGTAATGGGCGTTGCCATGGTAACAACAGTTCTGTTATAATTATTAAATCAATGTTATTACCAGGGTTACACGTATACGAAAATTTCAGTGGTGGTGTTATGTTAAACTTGTCATAAAATAATTTTGTGCGTTTAACCTTAAATACTAACTTAGTTTTTAAATGTTCTCATGTAAGTGAATTGTAATTCGAATGAGAATAAAGTTTCTTTAACCATATAAAATTGTTTTTACAACAATGAAAATGTGTAAAAGTACGAAAAATATTAAACATAAACTATAATATAATAAGCTTAACAGGACCACAACAGAAATAATAATTAAGTCAAATTGAAATGAACAAAATTAATTGTTTCGGCTATTTTGTTATATGGCAATATGACGACTTCAGAAATAGCGTTTCTTAAAGGCTGTTCAAACTAAAACATTATAGAGGAGAAGATTGAAGGAAGGAGGGGTAGAGGACGACCAAGAAGAAGCTACATGGACCAAATCAAAGAGAAGGTGCATGTCGTATCGTATAGGGAGGTCAAGGAGCTGGCAGAGAGGAGAGAAGATTGGAAATTACTCCACCGACAAGAGCGAGGCTCTTAAATTAAGAGAGAGAGAAAGGCTGTTCAAATTTCAAAAATAATTATTATTTATTTAAACAAAAATCATTAAGTTAATTTCATAAACGTCGGCACTCGTACCTTAAGAACCTCCAATATGTACCAGTTACATGAATAACTATTACAGTACTGTAAAGTCCATTAGGACGAGCTTTTGGTCGACTAAATCAAAAGCTTATTCAGTAAGTACGGGCACTTTTACACGTCAAAAATCTATCTCTATATTTAAAACAAGTAGTCATACTTTTCACTTAAATATAAGTCCTTGTCGAGGATTGACCATTGCACGACACTTTAAACGCCTGTTGAATTTAATTGATTTGGTATAAATGGCCGCAAAAAGTCAATGATTTGTTTGACGTCATTTCTTTAGCGAGATTTAATGTTAGGTCACTGTAGCAGGGAACCTAAACCTTAGTCACCTTTTAACTCAAAAATATTATAGCATTATGTACTCCAAGAACATATTTTGAATAATGTATTGGCCTATAATAATCAATATAAAAAAAAGGTTTAAGAAAGCATTATAAAGATGAACAGGGCCTCTATTAAAAACTATCGTCTTTGACCTTTTACGCTGCGTTTCCACCAGAGAGGTGCGAGGTAGCTAAGCGGTGCGAGGCTGTGTAACGAGGAGGTGTAACGGTGTGAATGTTTCCACCAAAGATGTGCGAGGTAGCTGAGCGGTGCAAGGATGCGAAGCGAGGATGTGTAGCGGGCTTTTTTTAAATAAGCGGGCGGGGTGCGGTGAGGCGGGAGCGGAGCCAGACGCTTCCTCGCACACGTCTTTCCCTTCTTTTGTATGTACATATACACCGTTCCGCTGAGCGGTTTCCACCAGAGCTAAGCTAACCGAGGATAGGTAAATGAAGTGTTTCTATTGGTTCATGACAAACACATCCCTCGCAACGCATCCTCGCACATCTCTGGTGGAAACGCAGCCTTATGGTATGTTTTGACGTCAACCGTCATTACCGTCAAGTTAATAAGAGCTATCAAAACAGAATAACAGCTCAAAGACAATATGGTTTATAGCGCCTAGAGTACCGGCCTTTATTTACACAGTAATGGTGGCCGACTGAAAACAATACCATAAAGAAAAGAGGCGCAAGTTTATAAACGCCTTATGGCAAAGTACTCTGTATAATTATATGATCCTATCAATATTATAAAATGTGAAAGTTTTTTTGTGTGTGTGTGTGTGTGTTTGTTACTCGTTCACGCCGCAACGGCTGGACGGATTTAGGTGAAATTTGAAATGGAGATAGCTTATGCACTAGATTAACACATAGGCTACTTTTTATCCCGGAAAATTTCAACGTTCCCGAGGGAATAACGGTATTCGAAATTTACACGGGCGAAGTCGCGGGCAGGAGCTAGTAACGAATAATAATAAGAATAAGAATTGAGTGTGGGTTTTGGAGTAATAGAGATTTACTTAAGAATACATTATAAATAACTAGCTCCCCTGACTTCTTCCGTGTAGAAGTCTTTTATCGGGTAAATAGTACCCTATCATACTGACCACGTAAATAAAAAAACAAATAAGATGCAAAATACACCTTAGCAAGCAACCCAGTAAGGTACATTTTGCTTCATATTGAATTTGTTAGTTACGCGGTATTGCAGTATCAGCGACGATATTGTCCTTCCTCGGAGTTTAGACTCTATGTCTATAACAAATTTCATCCAAATCGGTTCGGTGGCTAGCCGTGAAAGCATCGTGATATTTATTTCTTAATATGCAAGACCCTTGTTGTCAAAATGTTCACGAAAGTATTTCGTAGGCTTTTACCGATCTTTCTATTGGCTACGTCGTAGCACCTGCTACGTAGCGTAGCCACAGAGTCTAGTTGAAATGTGAAACCTTTTTTTATTCTGAGCCTCTATTCCTAGGTGGTACAAACCATATATCGACTTTGACCTGCAGGCCAACCATGGTTCTGTTTACCGATGTCGATAAAGTATCTGTCACTCTCTGGCGAGTATGTAAGTGCGAGAGTGACGGATGCTGTATCCACCGCGATAAAGGCAACCATAATACGCGTCCTGGGGCCCTAATATGGCTGCGTTTATCGCGTGACAAAGTTTGGATAAGGCATCCGTCACCTTCTGGCATGTAAATAAGTGCGAGAGTGACGGATGCTTTCTCTACATTTGACACGCGATATAGACGCGCCATACTAGGCCCACAGTTCAGTTTACGATGAGAGAAAAGGACAGAGCGAACTGCCATAGTTCTGTCCTTTACGCTCGAAGGTAAAATAAACTGCATGGACATGTCATAATAACCCACTAGTTTTGAAAATAAATTTAAATTCATTTGTTTCATTACATTTTCTTTACACCATATTACACCCTATCACACAGCACATAATAGGCGGTAAACCCCAAATCGTATTTGGGCTGTTATCGTATTGTCAACGTTTTAATAGTCCTTATTTACTTGACAGTAATGGCGGCCGAGTTAGAAACAATACCATAATAGGGCCTCTTTTCTAGGCTGTAATTAAAAAAAAAAAAATAAAAAAAAAAAAAAATTGTTTATTTCGTGTAACCAAATGACACATTATTTTGTTATTAAAATACTTTATTTTATTATTTTGTAATAACACCCCTGCATAACTTGGCCATAATAAGCCCCCAGGTCGTTTAATTGAAATGTACCATTAGAAATAACCATATTACCTTAGGATTGCAAAATGATTACAGTTACAGGGTGATAAAACAGTTCCACAGTTAATGATCGAATTGTTTTAAAAAGTTTATTGTTTTATGTGGTGAAGGACAAGCCTTTAAAAAGAACTGGAGTTGAACATTGCTTAAATTAAATTCTGTATTCGCATTTAGTAATATTTTTAATTATATTTTTTTCCTAATTTTACTTTTAAAACGTTAAATTATGTTACTTATCTAAGATGAATAACTTGAAATAAATGATATTTTTTTCAAATGATCTACCAATTATGAAGAATAAAAATACGAACGAAACAAAACTAAAAGGTGTAAAAAATTAGCAGTTCACGGTTGTAGACGAGAGCCTTTGCTGTATTTTAAAACACTGAAATGGGTCTTGTAAAAGTATCACAGTTTTTCCAAAATTTTCCGAAACTTTAATAGTGTCTATCATGATCAACAAATGATAAAAAAGACATACATCCGAAACAAATTAAAAACGTGAAAAAAATAGTAGTTCAGAACCCTCAGTGATATGGATAGTGCTGCCCCCATTAGAAAAAGGGCGTATGTCTCATAAAATTGCAAATACATTAGTGACCTTATTTCTTAAGACAGGGGGTTTAATTTGCTTTGAACATCAAATTACACTTGCGTCTTTTTTATTTAGAATGGCAGAGTGGTGATTCTAGGGCTTACTGCAAGAGTAGGGAAACAATTAATGGTTAGTGATTTTAATACCGCGTAAGTAACAAAATACACCTTAGCAAATGAGTCGGTAAGGTGCATTTTGCGACAGATTGATTTTGTTACTTACGCGGTATTGCACTATCACCGACGTTATGCTATGATATTATTCATTTTAGATTAACAGCAGCCTATTGTCCCCGTCTGTCTTATAGTAGCTGCTAGAAGGTTCCATTTTTTACAAGTGCAAAGAAAACTCAAACATTACCAATTGAAATTGAACATTAATTGATGAAATCGATTGTTTACCTAATGGATTTACAGTTATTTAGGTGAAAAGGAAAATCGTCCACCTGAAATGACCTTTCTGAAGTTGGATCAATAGGAATAGCACGGAAAGTGAATTTAGTCAAAATGTTATTGTGCTTAAAATATTTACAGACAAAGGACATGGCTAAACTACTACCCTAAGTATGTTCGCATTTCTTTGGTGTAAATAATATCTATATTGTCATGTCTTATATTATGTTTTTATTATTATTTTGATTGTCGTTGTTAATTTACATTTAGTACTTATGTAATTCACAGTAATGTAGTGTTAAACTATTATGCTGTGTAATTATTTTAAATAAATAAATAAATGTATAGAAATTTCTTACTAGCTCGTTATATTCGTAAATTCATTAATTAATTATTACATATTTATTATTCTCCTAGAACTTTCGAATAATAATATAGTATTTAAAAGTTGTTTACTTGGTTTTTCATATTTTTTGTTCGCCATCGAAACCTAACAGATGACCTGACCTGCTTATCTGTCATCTGTCACTAATTATGACGATCCGTTTTGCGTAAATTGTATATAAAATGTTACGATTTATTTTCCGGATTGTAACGATTTGAAAAGTTCCTGAAACTTTTTTCATGCTGAACACAAATGTTCAGCTCATCAGCATAACATGTTACTAGTTACATTGTTTATACATTGCTAGGTCAGTCGCCTATACTTCAGTTTATACTACATAAGTCCAATAAAAAAAACGTTCATTGGGCAAATTGTAATGAACGAAGTTTATTATGAAGTAATTGATTACGTTCAGATCAAAATTTAAAACGGTGATTACACTGAGTCGTTCACTTAATGCGGTCGCCAAACTTGTTTCACACTACTACGGCGAACGTCGTCTTTACACTAGTCCGTCCCCCTACTTCAATACGTAACTAGGCGGTTGCAGCTGTCGCTCGCCGAACGCGGCCGACTACCGTGTTCTTTACACTGTTGCGGTCACCGCTTGCTACATGGGGCGGACGACTCAATGTAATTGCGGCTTAAGTGTGTTTTTATTATTAACTTTTTGTTTTTCTACCATTTTTTATTCTTGCGTATACCATGCGGTTGTTTTGTTAGCTTGCTGTTAGGTCTCCAAAAAATTATAAATAAATCAATCAATAATGCTTTAAAGTGTTTTTTTTATGATGGGGTATATTTCAGGTAGGACGTATTTACGATTGATTCTATTTTTGAATGTACCTAAATACCAATGGTTTATTTTTTTTTGAGCTACGTCATATTGGAAAATTTTACCATGGGGCATGTTTTATTTTAGACGTTATTTATTTAGGTCATTTTTCTTTTTTTTTGTTAGAAGCAAAATAGAAGGCAAATAAATTCAAGTAACTGTATTCAAATAACAAGTTTATTTAATGCTGTCACCTCGTCTGTCCGGCTGTAGGGGTTAATTATCTTAGTCTAGATGACGACAGCACTTTATGCACTAGTGCATAAAATGCGATTTTAGGCAGCCTACACCCTGTATAAAGAAGAACTTTACGAGCATGAGAAGTGAAAACTATATTGCTATACGTCTTTTCTATTTGTACGCATATCTTTGTCTATTGCCCATAGTACAAGCTTACAGCTTAGTTTGGGATTTGGTCAATTCTTGTAAGGTTAGGTGTCTTATCCATTAACCTACCGCCAAACAGCAGTGTTCGCATTGTTGTGTTCCGGTTTGGGGATAAGACAGCCGGTGAAATGACTAGCATAGAGGCATTCCATCTTAGTCCTCAGGGTTGGCAACGCATTTGCAGTCTTAGGATTGCTCTGCAGTCTTGTGAATGCGAATGTCTATGGGTCACAGTTTCCACTTACCATTAGGTGGCCTGTGTGCTCGTTTGTCATCTCTATGCCATAAAAAAAAAAAAAAAAAAAAAAGATTTTCTCCCGTCATTTGTTTATTCATTTGATTTACGCACCCTTGAGATGTTTACTGCTTCCCTTGTTATTCCAGTAAAACTATTTATTAACTTGAACAATAACCGCGACGAGTTTTCTTAAGGCCCGAGCCTGACCTAGTGGAGTTTGTATGATTATATCTTTTACGCCTTTTTTATGAGGTCGAGCGCAGTTGTCATTGACATGCTGATGTTAGTCACATGGATCAGTACCCTTACCATGAGTTACAATTACCGTACTCGCTAGCAAGTCAAGTGCTCTGTCCCTTGCACTCTATAAGGATACTTGCGAGGTCTGCGAGGGACAGAGCTTCGACTCACTAGCGAGTACGTTAATTGTAACTCTTGGTAAGGGTATTGGCATAGGCCTTCTGCAGCTCTAGTACATACTCGTAAATTTAAATAAAAAAACCGGTTAATTGTGAGTCAGACACGCGCACCGAGGGTTCCTTATTTAAAAAAATATGCTTGGTAACCACAAAAGAAAATACTTATTTTGTTTTGAACTTTATTTTCCATGCAAAGAGGCCAATTAGGAGCGGCTTAAAAAAAAAAAGTGAACATTTTTGTTATTTATCAAGAACTGTAAATTATTCTATATTTTATGATCCACATATAATATAAATAATTAGCTATAGGTACGTCAGAAATTTATAGTTTTAGTAAATATAGTTTTGAAATGTGCAGAACGAGCCCTTTCATAATAATATATCCCATCTGCTATAATCAAATCACTTTAATTTTTCAACCCCCCCATTCATTCCGTTTTAAATTTTTTTTACTCAAAACATATACGGGCATTTAAGTTGTACAACTACGCCAATTTTCAAATTGATAGCATTTGTAGTTGCTGAGAAAAACTGCTGTGACTTACAGACAGAAGACGGAGTCTCACCATAAGGGTTCCTTTTTTACCTTTTTGGTACGGAACCTTAAAAATAACCTTATTATGACCGTAAACTTAGAAAGTAGCTGACACCTAGAAGTCAATCTTACTATTCTGTCAATAAGTACGTTGATGACATAATATTGACCTTAAATTATTTAAATTTGATATAATTATTTTTAAACATTAATTGAATGATTATTATTTTTGTGATTCATTTTAAATGCAATTATGTAGTCCGCACGAAAGACAATGTATAATCCTTACATTATAAACAATAACGAATTGTGAATTATATTTTACTTACCTAAAAGTTTACATAAGAATATTTAACATTACAGTGGTCTCCACACTAGGTCAGGGCCATATTTAATTCAATTCAAAATGTATCAATAAAATAATATCTTGGCCTAATTGTGCAAAATATGGTTACAGAATAATCAACAAATTATTAGAGTTGTGGGTAATTCTGTAGCTCTGCCTACCCCACTCTGGGAATGAAGGCGTGAGTTTATGTATGTATGTTAATATTATTTTACAAGTCAGTTTTTAGTAATATATAGTTTACATTAACTGACTTAGATACATACTAATACTACAACAAATTTGTTTTTTTTTATAGCATAGAGAAGACAAACAAGTACACAGGCCGCCTGATGGTAAGTGGAAACTGTGACCCATAGACATTCGCATTCACAAGACTGCAATGCAATCCTAAGACTGCAAATGCGTTGCCAACCCTGAGGATTAAGATGGAATGCCTCTATGCTAGTCATTTCACCGGCTGTCTTATCCCCAAACCGGAACACAATAATGCGAACACTGCTGTTTGGCGGTAGGTTAATGGATAAGACGGTGGTAGCGATCCGGACGGACCCTGCACAAGGTCCTACCACCCGCAAATTGGTAATACTTGTACAGAAAATAATATTCCTAACCACTTCATTGCTCGTCCAGATTTGATAGACCCTATTTATAAGCAAATAAGGGTAACTCTGGTGACATTTGACTCGTTTTTAGTATTTGTTGTTGATGTTTTACCTTTTTTACTATACAACAAAAATAATACACATTGAAAAAACAACGTTATTGTATGGGAGCTCCATTGTTTTTGAACTTTCATTATGTATTTATTTTTATTTGTTAGGAATTCACCCTAATTAAAAAGTGCTAGCTCTTAAAGTTTAAATGTTTTATGTAAATATATAACAAGTATTTAGTTATGTAATGTTTAAAAATGTACACACGCTTTTCATTATAATCAAAGGTTACACTACTACCGTCATCCCAAATGTTATCAGCGTTATCTCTTACTAAAATCTAATCTCAGTCAAACCCACATTTGCAGCTCATTTTAACAATGGCAACGACCGCAGTATCACGCAATACGTCATCACAATCGGTACCGCGATATAGCAATTGTACCTAATTTAGTCTAACTAGGCGTGTCACCGGCGTCCAACATCTTATCTAACGCATCGAGAAGGCGTATCACAAAAACAAAACACGCGCTTGTAAACAAACTCGAGCCAAATAGTATTCATAAAGCGAGCGGGCGCCGCGGCGCTCACTCCGCGCCCGGCCGTCGCCCCGTACGCACGCCTCGCGATGATAGACTTCGCGCGAACCTACGACCCGAACATGTGCGAGATCTACCTCCCCCCCGCCGGCCTCGCGCCTGCGCCCGCGCGCCTCGACGACTTCAAACAAGTCTTCAACAAGGGACCCGCCTCCTACATCTACGGAAACTACTATTCCAACCCTTCCTACGACTCCTATGAAGAAGAAACCTCCGCCAACGTTTACCACAATCTCGTCACCCGCGAGTACCACCGCGATGAGTGGAAGTACAAGTTGGTCGTCGATTGGAATGCAGAAGATACCGTCTCTTGGGTTCTGGATACAGCATACAGCATGGGTTTCAGTGAATACGACGTAGCGTTCTACAACTTTAAGATCACAGGACATGAGCTCCGGAGCATGAAGAGGGAAGACATGCTGAGTCGGATTGCGAGTCCAAATATAGGCGATATTAATCTGGCCACGAGGATCGGCAGTGCTTTTTATGACAAACTCCAAGCGCGCATCAACGATGAGCTGTTGCGGCAGTCTTCTGTTTTCCGGTACGCGGAGAGTGATCCCTACCAGCAGCAGGACCACGTTCCCACGATGTTGGACTTGGATATGGATCACAAGAACAGACTGTACGCGTCGGATTACAAGCCGAACAACAGCAGCCTCCTCCAAGCGTGCGACTCGAGCGACGACGCTGAAGACATATATCGTAACTCGGAAGCAGCATCCCCTGAATGCTCGTACGGGAGTGACGTGAGCAAGTCCGGGGACGAGGACGATAAGAAAAAGCCGTTCAAGCGGCCGCCCGGCCGGCCAAAGGGAAGTGGGCGGAAAGTGTGCAAGCGCCCTCGAAGCGTCTCGGTGCCGGAGTTCCTAAGGAATCTACTCTTCGACCCGGAATATTGCCCGTCGATCATCAAGTTCGAAGACCACAAACAAGGCAAATTCAGGTGAGTCTTAATTAACTTTGATGTGCAGCAAAAACTGTGTCGTGACTGAGATGTTTCCTCGCATCTGTATATACATATATTATGTTCCGTTCCATTATTTATCACGTCCCAGGCACGTGGACGGTCACACTTGTTTTACTGCTGCACTATTACAATAAGCCGGCCATTGTTGATGCTTTATTGTCGTGGTCATTGGTTGAAGCTTCAAATAAAGCCGTTGCCAATTTCAATACATTCAAACGTATAGTTAGATATTTTCTTAGTAATCTCGCTTTCGTATCTGAAATGATTTTCCTTGAGTTTTTGGTGACCTACATTCGGCATAATACAAGTTGTAAAACATACACATATATTTGGAAATCTTCTCAAATAAGCACCAAGAACATTCTCAAAACATTTCAGGTAGTTTAAAAGTGTTATCTTTTCATATTAATATTAAGAATAATCTTAGAAAAAGTTAAACAATTTGAGAAGCCTCTTGTTGGTACGCGTAGGTCACTTATTTTGCCATATGCATATTAGCACCTAGAAAAAAATCAAGATAGTAATTACACTATAATTACACTTCTCCTTGAATCGAAGCCATCGATTGTGATGACCAATTACTGCTTCAAAGTGATTAGTGGTCAGTCGTCATGAGACGGCGGCTCTGATGACCTTATAGCTCGCTCCATTTGTCAACAGAATGCAAATAACGTGGATTACAAATGATTACTAAACGTGTTCCCAGCTTTAAAAATCTATGACAAGATGTTGTTTTGTTTGCGCTAAGGTATGCACCTAATTTTGTTGTCCACTGAGCCCCTTGTATACGCGACCATCTGAAGATAAAGAAGTATCTTTAGAAGTTTGATTATTTAGATGTAAAAACGAAGATTTTTCGAAAAAACAGCTTTTGATTTATGTAAGTTTGCAAGGCAACAACCAAAATTCAATAAAACAACCAAATCCTTAAAGAATCGTACCAAATGCTTCACGTGATAATTATGTAAAATTGTTTCAAACCGGTTTCTCACATAACTGTGTGTATATCAACAAGTTCCACAGAGACATAAAAAATGAATTGAAACCAGAAAAAATGCCGTCAGCTCGAGTAAACCGGATGGATGTTTTTTCGTTTGTTTTTTTTCGCAACTCACCTCGAATTCGTTAAGATTTGCTATGCAGATTTAAATATTGTCTGCGGAGCAAATCGATTTTTCGAAAATAGACGAAGACCAGTTTTAGCCGTCGTTTTTATGATTCGTTCGTCGTTCTTATAATGTCAAATCTTAAGTAGGTACTACAAAAACTAAAATAATGTAACAAAATTCACGCCGCATTCGTTCTAGAGTGTGGTGACCTATTTTTTCGCCTCCTTGACCTTTTTGTAGTTACTGACTCTGAGGACTGCGAACAACACAAACATGATTTATTTAATCGGTTTCTTGGGAAATAATTCAAATTTGAATTACTTCTTCTTCCTCATCAACTTGTCATTTTCGATTATCTTCCGATATTGTATCAATAGCATCTTCATTTTTTTCTCCATCTGTACTATTGTTCGTCAATCAAGTACCTGGTTTAGTTTTAGTATTTCTCAAGTCTTGCCTTAACCTTGTGCGCTGTCCTCGTCCAATGCTTCGCATGTTGACATTGCAACCTTAACACCTTCATCTCTGTTTACACTTAGTACATTTTAATAAGGTTCATTTTGCACCGGTCTGAGTACTTTCTAAGCTTGTGGTGATGTAACAATTGCAATTATTGTAAGTCGTAGCTTCTTTGCGTTGCTATCTCGGGCGATGAAGGATTTTGTAACTTCTTTTCAAAGGAATAACTGTATTTTTAATCTTATCAGATCTTTGAAATGCTAGATATCATGGGCAATGATATTGATAAGATAATTATAGTATTATTGTTTATTATGGCTGTGCGCAGTTTTAATCATATACCTATCACTACATAGTATAAAACAAAGTCACTTCCCGCTGTCTGTCTGTCCCTATGTATGCTTAGATCTTTAAAACAACGCAACGGATTTTGATGCGGTTTTCTTTTATAGATAGAATAATTCAAGAGGAAGGTTTTTATGTACAATCGTGTTTTATGTGCGGGTGTTACAGAAAACTCACATAAACCGAACCGAAGCGAGGGCAGGTCGCTAGTGTTATAATATGACCCTGTAAAGCTTACATTGTAAGTTGTGGTTAAAATGCATCAGCTGACCAAATAACTATTAACCCCGCACGATTGAATTAATATATTTAAATTTGCAACGCAAAAACTCGTAATTGTCTGAATACATCAGCAGACGAACACAACATTAATGTCCTCTACCTGGTCCATCTGTTTTGTTGAATCCACCACAGTACGTTATTGTTATGTCCATAAAAAAGATGAAATATTTGATAACCTTTTTGGTTTAATAAAAAATATGTTTTATTGGAAGATTGGAACCTGTTTGCGAGCAGTAGGTATTGCACCCAGCGCCGGGTTTGGCTTGATGGCCGCTGCAGCATTCTGCAACAAGGTCGGCGATGCAGACAGACACATGTAATGCGGTTTTTAACCGTCAAGAGTCTTGGCTCAAGAATTCTAGTATATTATGTTATACAGAATCTGTAGTATGCCACCATTGGAATATTTTGGACTTGTTTAGAAATATGAAAAAAAAATGTTGATAGTCACAGTAATAATAAGGTGTTTAACACATTTGAATCTGGCCCGAATATTGTTTTTTTCTGATCTTCAAAGAATTACACTATTTTAAATAGATATCAATGCTTCTTATTTTGTTTGTAATATTCAAATTATTTTTAAACAAAAGTCTCTGTAAATAAATTTAGAATAACCTAACGTAATAGGAATACAACATAATTTGTTGCATCTTTACCATTAATTATACAAGTTATTGTCTTTACGACATTAACAAATTCATTAACGATAGTTACAGGCACACATTAGCATAGTCATTAGTTTACTATTATCGGTACTAAATGAAGGTTTTTAGGGTTCTGTATTATAAACAATTTATGAAGAACAAAGATATATCTTATGAAGTCACTTCTGAAGTATTGCAATCAATAAGCGCATGATTTGGCAATTTTCTTTTAACCAATAAAAAAAGATTTTATTTTTGCATCGGAGATATCAATCATTTTTGATTTAACCTAGAAATCTGGTGCTGCTGTTGACATAATAATTAAAAATGTAACCAATATACATTGTTTTGTACTGTTTATAACGTATAATCCTATATTTCATAAGTTAAACCTTTATACCTTTTGCAGCTTATGTAATATTAATATAAACAGCGCAAACTATCATATATTTTTCCCATTGTTTTTATATAATAATTATTCTGTACACACTCGCACATATAAACACAACAAATCACGCTTGACTTTTTTACACATCATTCCGACAGCGCACGAGTCGAACCGGTTATATAATTCACACTTCGTAGAATCGCCTTTATTTACAAACATAATGCACATAGATACACGGAATACATAAAGTATTAATACTAGTACAAACTTATGTTCGCGGTCAGTCCCGCGCCAGCGTCGAAGAAAACTCGTCAATTTTGTACGTGTTAGTGTCGTTTCCATTTTTAGCCACATGTTGGTTATGAGTTTGTAAATTCGACTGATAGCCGGTATTTTTAATCGGTTATTGAACACTTTTAAATTTGGTTTTTCGGGACGATTAATTCGGTTTAATTACTTTAGCTATTGGTAACCGATGATCGATTAGCAAGTACTGTTGATCTGCTAACTAGACAACTATTAATGGTACGACAAAGATGGTGCTTAGAACAAAAAGGAATGTGTGTTTATTTGTCTTTCATGAAAAAAAAACAGGAACAAACTGGGGGTTAATTATGATGTATCTGTGCAATTCATTTTACGCTGAGAGAAAAGGACAGAGTTATGTAACTGTTATAGCTCCGTCCTTTAAGCTCACTGTAAAATGAACTGCATAGCCATGTCATAATAACCCCCCTGATAGAAATAGAGTTTTAACAGCTGTCATTGATTGGCAGCTGTTTAAAATTAAAGTTAATTAAATAGTAACTGTAGGTATGTTTGTTCGTGAAATTCAACATTTTAGTAAGCTTTGTCATGCCAATTCAACGTAACAGCTCTTTACGTCGTTTTACGTGTCATTCACCATTACGTTTTTTTATTCCTTAACATAGTAAAAAGAACCACATAACCTTGGTTTTTATAATACGCCAATATTATCTAAGCAGACACACATTTAAACAAATCGGAAACGTTTTTCTGCTTGTTTTTAAATAGATTTTTTGTAGTTTTGTTTTTGCTGGCCGTCTCCCTCATTGCGAGTGACCGATGACTGGTATCATTCATTGAATTTATTTTTCGTTTTGGCAGGTAGGACAGGCATATACTTGTAATTATGTCTATCTAGGAATTACAGGTATAAAACATATTTCGCTCTAAGCGCGATGTATGCTGAGAGACAATAATTGTACCATTTTTACCCTAATCAATACGAATTACGAATCCGGAAATGTAATTGTTAGTTTTTCCTTTACATGAAAGTGGTTATTCAGAATTTAAACGACAGAACTACGTTAGGTTAAACCTCGGAAAAAAACCAGAATAATATATATCAGATAAAAAAAAAACCTTAGTAAAGAACTATAAATGACTTCTACGCAACTAAAATCTTTAAGCTTTATTTTACAACAGAATATAAATAAACGCTGAGAAATCAAAAACAGTTGAACTCTATGCAAACGGTCATGAAAATAAGAGATATAAAAAAATCATGCGTGTAAATTTTAAAAGGTTTTTCCCAAATAAAGTCTACTAACAAACATTTCTATTATTGTGATATTGTCCCCGGATATTAATTTATTTTATTACATGAGTAGCAACGACGCCATATTGCAATGTCGGATATTGTGTCCCTTATCTACAAAAGTTGCAGCGTTTTTACGTTCGCAGAAAACGGTTTATCAGTGTTATTATTGCATTAGTCAACATAATTAAAGCATTGACGGTTAAGTTTACATATTTTGATACAAAATGGATAACATACATGACATGGCTATGCAGTCCATTTTACGACGAGCGTAAAGGACAGAGCTATAGCAGTTATATAGCTCTGGGGTGTGATTCTCTCAAGAAGCAAAGGTGAACGAATGGACGAGTGGTCTTCAAGCGGCGAGATTTTTAGTGCGTGCATTTTCAATTTAGCAGCATGGTTCCTGCCGATGGATCGAACGTGTAAGGCTGCTTAATTGAAAATGCACGCGCTAAAATGTGTTTTGTTCGCACTGACCGGACTACTTAATCTCGCCGCTTGAAGATCACTCGTCCATTCGTTCACCTTTGCTTCTTGAGAGAATCACACCCCAGTCCTTTTCTCTCAGCATAAACTGAACTGCATTGCTATGTCGTAATAACACCCCAGAAGTTTTAATACTGAATGTGTTGACTTGACATGGACCTGTTGCATACTAATGCTATTTTTTTTATGGCATGGTCAAGGCTGGCGAGCGCGCAGGCCATCTTATGGCAAGTGAGATATGTGACCCATAAACATTTGTATTCTCAAGACTACAATCTAAAGACAAATCGTTTGAGATATTTTATTGTTAACTGCATACTTACTTAACTGTCATTATCTCCAAGTTAATTTTTTTTTTTCATAGTGAATTATTAACTGTCGCTGTTTAAAAACTCTTCGGTAATAAAATCCTTAATTTGACACAACTTCTCCGTCCGCGGGAGTAAAACCACTTGACCCGACTTTCCCCGAAAACTATTATTTTTTAATGATTCCATTAGAAGGGCGGGGTGCAGCCGCGTATAGATTTTTCTTTTTTCTTTCTCCCCCGTTGCTACGCGCCCAAGGCGACTTCCGTTTCCGCCCTGTTTTTCGAGATTCCCCGAAAACGTACGAAAAAGTGACATTAATTAATTTGGATCTTAATTAAGGGGCCCTTAATAAAATGTAATTTGCTAAAGAATGCTGCAAAAATTCACGATATTTTTTTGGAGAGTTTTCCAATAGGATTCTATGAAACACAAAACGTGTAAAAGTACTCAGGGTACACCTACCTTTAGTTACTTTCATATTGCAACATTATATCGTACGATGTAGTGAAAGCTTAACATCCTACACACACACACACACACACACACACACATATTTAAGAGTACGAGTATACAAACATTATGCTTGAAGATCTTTATTAAGAAGAAGGCTTTACCACGAAGTAAGGAGGATTGTCCTTTCAAACCGCGATGGTGCACCCCACTACATAATTTAACGTACATTGAGGAATCTATACGCAATGTGAAATTGAGTCGTGGAGTGCGCCGTCATGCATTGAAAATACTATTAATATGATCGCCACATCGACGATAAAATTATGAATATATTTGAACTTTTTGCACATTAAATTGAGAACTTAATTCTAGAAAAGTCAATATCAGATGATCGAAAAATGGAAATAAACGTAGGTTTCTTAGCCTCGTGATGGAGTGCACGACAGCATAATTGCTAGTGAACACATAGAAGCTTCTAAAAAAACATTTATTAGGTATCTCTAAATAAACTGAGGCATTCGTCAATATATTTGCACACAATAATGTTAACATACACAAGTAAATATTGAACTATAAATCTCATTTCTGCGTTGACTTGACCTTTATTTTCCGACGTAAAACGGAGTAATGGTCGTTTGCAGTCTGTTATAATAAGGTTAAAGTGGAATACGGCTTTATTCTACACACGCGTAATTCGGTAGAATACACCCAATTGGCTTAATTCGGTAGCCTCATTCACTTTTAACGACTTGTTTTATTTGATGTTATTGATTCATTTGCTTGTACTACTTTATTTGTGTTGCCATCGGTAGTTAACTATTACTGAGGAATTAATTAAATACATTTCTCTTTTTAAGTCTGTCACTGTGAAGGGTAAGACGATCGGTGAAATGATTAGCAAAAAGTATCGTCTTAGTCTTTAAAGTTTGCAGAGCTAATAGCGCTTATAATATCCCTGGACTTTTACTGCCTAGAACTTTTCAGCGTTCAACAACTTATAAAAGGGCTACTGGCCTGCCAGCTCACTTGCTTTGTCCGTGTCATTTTTATAAAATAATTGAGTACTATTTCCGAAAAACGAAATACATCGATCTGTTTTTCCATTTGGTCGCAGAAATACGCCCTTTTTCGTTGCTGTTATTGGAAAGAATATCATCAAAGAAAATTAAATAAGGAAGCTAAAATGAGTCTCTTGGATACCGCACACATCTTAATGTTAAAAATTCTAGGTGTGTGAAATTGAAATGTATTTTCATTTTTTTTTTGATGATTATTATTTGAGATTTGCGAAATACTCTTTTCATTTAGAATCATTACTTTTGATTTTCATCATCTTAGTAAATATTAAAATTAAGTTATCAATCAAATCGAAATACAATAATTATTAAAAACTTAGTAAAAGGCCTTCAATAATATTCGTAAGTGAACAGTTTCATCGAAACGTTCGCTAACGAATTAAAGAAAATACAGCGGAACAAAAACCGTCTGCATTTGGAGCTAAGAAAAATACGTAGTACGTTGCGACCCCGCCGTCGCCATGGCAACCCCGGGAAGCCTCAGTCACGTGTCACGGGCATTTCCGCTCTTTTTCTCGCGTTTTTTCCCCCCAGGGGGTGGCGCGGGAGGCGGGGGAGGGGGGCTCGTGTACGCGACTTAATTGCGTCTGTGAGTGTGGTGCCGAGAAATTAGAGCGCGAGTAGTGAAGATACAGAGAGAGCTGGGTTTGTTTTGATTGTTATTATAAGTTTTTTTCTTGAGTTCGTCTGCGTGGGATATCGTTATTTAATAAGGAATTATTATTTTATGGGACTTTAAGCGATTTAAGTTTTCACTTGGTAAGTAGAGAATAAAACGTAGTTTTTTTTAAATCTTGTCATGTTAAGGGATAAATTGATTATAATTGCGTCTTAACTAAACCTTAACTGGAAGAGATCTCTTAAAGGGATAAGTTCGCCTTTGTTCATATATTTTGTGTTTTTGTTTATTTATTTGTTTTGTTATTTTATGTCTGAGCAAAAAAAAAATTTTAATACATTCATACATAAATGAATAATTTATCTCCATTCTATTAATCATGATGACTTTTTTTTTTTTTTTACATTTCATGATTTTCCGCCATAAAAACGGGGTTACACATTATAAATTATTCATTACATGTTTAAAAATAAATATGCTCTGGTTTGCCCTGCACGTGTTATAAAAAGAATATAGTGTATTATTAAAATACAGAAAAACAATTAAATATGTCAAGTAACATTAAAGGTCATTTATAGAGCTAATTACAAGCTGGAGCGATAAGCACCTTGTGATTGTTTACGAACGAGAGCCAATTAGTGACCACCAACTCATTAAATTGTACTGCTGTGTGTTAATTGAGTGTATTTATTACATTTTGGCTTAGCAAACAAGGAAATATTAACAACTCATCTATTTGGTATTTAAATTTTTGTGTCAAAAACCATGCCTACAAAAAATATCATTTTTATCTTTTTTAATTCAAAAATACAGGCTTCATTAAATTAATTGGTAAAATACATAAACAAGAATGGATACAAGTTTTTTTTTAAATAAAAGATATACCTACGCTCTAAGTGACCAAAGTGCTCGCTCGAATATTTGCCCTACCCAAGGATTGAACTTAGGACCTCTAGCTGTATAGGCACCTCTACTTACACTCTAATAAAACTATAAAAGTTGGTATCAAAAACTTGACACAAGCTTAACTACGGTTCAGGGGTGTTATTCTCTCAAAAAAAACGGACGGTCGGACGAACGAGCGAAATCGCAGCAGCGAGTTTAAGTAGTCCCGTCAGAGCGAACAAAACACATTTTAGCGCGTGCATTCACAATTAGGCAGCCTTATACGTTCGATCTTATCGACAGAAGCCATGCTGCCAATTTGAAAATGCACGCGCTAAAATGTGTTTTGTTCGCTCTGACGGGACTTAAACTTGCCGCTGCGATTTCGCTCGTTCGTCCGACCGTCCGTTGTTTTTGAGAGAATAACACCCCTGTAATTCGTTATTAAAGTATAACCATCCAAACGTCAAATATTGCTCACAATAAATAAACAACACAAAAGCACCGCACGATAAAAACAGCCAGAACTCTCTGTCCCGCCTCCACTCTACGCGGCTTGCACCAGAGTCCCTGTAACATTTCTTTTTCGTGAAAATCTATTTATAACTAGAACAGCCCGTGTTTAAGGTTACTCAACCCAAGCCCAATCTTACGCCCTACCGAATACAGTTGATTCTCCTTTGAAACATGGAACTGCGTAGTAACGTATACATTTTTTTCTCATAGTGGCTCTATTATATTGATTAGTAAGCCCCCCCCGGAAGGGGGGGAGTGTCTTTTGTACGATTTTTCTCAGCTTTCCTTTGTTTTTCATCTTGTATTTTACTTGTAAAGAGAAAACGTGAATGAACGCGTGTATGGTACACGTGTAAGACTAAAAATATTATCGAAATTTTAACTTGTATCAGCTGTTTTTAAGAGTTTTTTTAACCGACAGCGGAGCATAACAAAGAAGGTAATGTGTTGAATACAATAAGTTTCTAGTCTCTAGTCTATACGTATCCTTAATCCATGGAGTATTACAGGATTGGTTTGAAATCTTATATTATGTAGGCAGTTTTCAATGTAGTTTTTTTTATAGTGATGTTTTTTGACACAATCATAAAAGAGTAAAAACCCACTCTCTCAAATTAGTTGCGCAAAAACTACGTAACTTTGAAACGAGTTTCAATTCCACAAGGTATAGTCATCGACATAATAATATACAGGGTCGGCCAAATGCAGAAATAATAATTGAAGACTATAACTGACTGAATTATTTTGTTTCAGCAAACTTTAAGACGCAAATTTTCCGACGCCATAATATTGGTCAAAGCTATTTTAGTTTTTTATGTGATGTGATAATGATGGTTTATATTATTGTCTCTAACCGTTTTTTAAACCAATTAAATAAGGCCACACCCAGATTAAAATAATAAAAAACATAGGGTATCTACTGTACGGTCTGTAGGGTGTAGTACTGTTAGGCGATGGGCTTGCAACCTGTCACTATTACACTGGTAAACATTTTTCGCCTAAGTGTGCAAAATGTGGTTACAGAATTATCATAAAGTTTTTATAGTTGTTGGAAATTCTGTAGCTCTGCCTACCCCACTCTGGGAATAAAGGCGTGAGTTTATGTATGTAGGGTATCTGAGTCAATGTTGTTAAGGCAATTCCAAACATTCGTAGCGAAACAATCTTTATCTCAAAATGGTCCAAAAACATTTTTTATCATTTTATTAAACACTATCAAGAGACATCAATGACTTGGCCCGTGGCCTCGATGATATTTGCACGGCGGGATTCCCCAGTAGACATCACACACATGCGCGGACGCACACAAACAGGTGCTATAAATACACGTGCGCGGGGGCATTCGCGAGATCGGATTAATTACGAAACGACTAGATTACTGCTTGATCTCTGTTGAAAAATGCCTCAAAACTGGACGAAAATTGTAAGTTTACAATAAATCTTAATGCTAAATCTATTTTATTGTTTTTTTTTTAATAAAAGTCTAGGTCAATGACCTTAGTCTAGTTGGAAACTAACAAGGCAATGCTTTCTCTTTCCAATACAGGATGAAAAGGATACAGGGCGTCTTTATTGTTGTGTAATATGAATATTTCACTCTAATGTAGGTCACGTGTGTTTGTGACAGTGTGGACAAAACTTTAGGTTAAATTTAGTGTTAGAGGTCGTTGACCTTCTAATTTTTTTTTTATCTATCTGTTCCTTTTTCTCAAGTTATTAGAAATGTATCAGAATAACCATTATTGACCTTTATTTTAGTTAGTTAAATTTACAAATCAATCACATCTAACTTTTAAAATTAAACAAAAAACTTGTCCAAAAAACTTAAAATAAACAATTAGCTGAACCTAAACACCTGTCACGTTTTATTCAGTGATACGAATAAAGTTAAAAGAGTCATATCGCTTGTCAGTCTTAGTACTTTACGTAAGCTCCTTCCCTTTCTCTCGATATAGTCTCGAATGACGAGTGATAGGGATGGAGCGAAGTATCTTCGAACTTTGATTTTCAAAGTAGGGACTCAGCTCTGCGACCAGTAGCCACAATGACAATAGATAAAGCTGTAAATAAACGTTAACAAAACGCAGTCGTATTGGATTCAGATAAGATCTCCGAAGTGTCTGTGGCGTGACGTCAAGCTGCGCCGGCGCCGGCACTGCCGGCAGAGCGCTATGCACACTGGCCACTTATAATATAAATACCTACTAACGTTTATTGATATTGGAGAAAAGGTATTTTTAGTTTAATAATATTGAGTTTTAAGGTGAAAATCGTGAGTGTTTACCTTGGAGGTAATGTCTTTTAGAACATTTTTTTTTTTATATTTAATTATATTATTTATAAGGTTAAAAGTGGTGTGGTTGAATGGGGTATTGAGCTAGTGCTTAACTTCAACGTTAAGTTCTAAAAAAAAACTTAACTGGTTGATGAGGCAGATACGTCCTTTAATTTATAGGGTTGTCATTAGGTATTAATATAGAAATGGTGTAAGCGTCATTATTGTTTTATGAGAGTAAAGATAATTGTATTTTGTCTATCGATTACGCTATATATTTTAATCGTCATTTTCATTTTTTTTATAGAAGTTTTTTTTTTTATTGAAACTTTTATTAGCTGCGGTGGCACCTATATATCACAGCCTAAGCCACGCCTATCTACTACGAAAAAACAAGTCAGCCGTACAATTATATACTATGCCAGAGCGAGACAGCATGAGGATAACGTGAATATAATTGTAAGATTTAAGTTAAACGTTATCTCTGAATCAGCCGATTGATTAAATAACTATATCTACATATATTTGTATATAGGTGATTATTTATATGTAAATATTCATATCTATTGTATGTAATAAGCCCGACCTTGATTAGCAAAAAAAATATAAATATTTTTATTACCCTGCATGATATCGCAATGACACTTACACGAAAAGAGTTCCTTATAATTTCTGTCTTGATCCTTGGAATAGTATTAACATCCGTTGAGCCATTTCAAAGCCTATTCGAAATAAAAATAGATATATGGTAATTTATGATTTATCATTTTACTAGCGACCCGCCCTCGCTTCGCTTCGGTTTATGTGAGTTTTCTGTAACACCCGTACATAAAACAGAGTTTATTATACATTAAAAAAAAATAGTAATATTATTATTTTTCTTTTTTTCTATTATTGTACTGCTTAACTTAGATTAAAAAATGGTATGTACTAACACATGGATCTAGTTATCTGAATAAAAACATTTATTATTGTTATTATAAAAACCTTCCTCTTGAATCACTCTGTTTATTAAAAAACCGCATCAAAATCCGTTGCTAAGTTTTAAAGATCTAAGCATACATAGGGACAGACAGACAGCGGGAAGCGACTTTGTTTTATATTATGTAGTGATTGAATTTGTTTTGAAATTACAGATCGATACATTTTTTTTATTTATTGGTATAGATAAATATGACATTGTATCAACATATGTGCAAACTTATGACCTTGGAACATGTCCAGTTCTTAATTATATATGCAGCATGAATTGACATATTACAAAGATACAGATATATATGTTTATATGACACGAAGCTGTGTTAATGTTTCTGAGAATTAAAACTGGTTGCCGGGACTTTTGACGGCGATACGTGAAGTGAAGATTAAATATAGTATGTAAATATATAACATACGTTCTTATTATAAGCACTACTGAGTGCACTGGTGTAAGACTATTACTGCTACGAAATAAGGTTTATTATCTTACACTTTTTTTTTTGTCTTAATTCCAAATTAACATATAAATGTTTTTGTGTGAATACGCGAGTCCTAAAGCTTTGATTTTAGGTTTATAGTTCTGTTGTTCTAAATCGCTTTATTATCTATTTGCTATAAAAAATGGGTCAGATGCAAATCGATTATAATATTATAAAAGTCGAACATAAATTTTGCACGAAGAATGTTATGTCGGATCGATAAATCCAATATCGTGGATAAGTAGCATTGGGCTTATCAGAGCGATGGTATTGACACATACTATCTTTATTGACAAGTTCTGTTTGTTATTATTCATGACGCAAGGGCGAGAACTTGCAAGTATTTCTGATACAAATACTAACTGAAAGTAAGCTTTGTCATCCCTTTCAAATAAATCTAAGAAAAAAGGGACGACCCTAAAGTGTTGCCACTTTTTAATTTCAAGACTTTTTTGCCAAACTATAGGTATTCATTTGGTACTTTCTCTTTTAGTAACAATCCAAGTTTACCTAACTATAAAAAGACAGCAAAAAACCACTGGTAACATCATCTACTTATGTCGGGGTATACCGATTTCGAAAGAGGCATTTGGTCTTTCCCCGCCGACGTTGAACAGGTTTGAAATGAAAACGTGTATTTAAAATTTAAATGCGGGTGCGCAGATAATATACTCAACGTCATAACTAGATGATCACTTGTGTACAGTCGGATAAAAAGTCTTTCAATTTTGGCACAACTTTCTACAAAAATAAAAATGGCGTAAGTAACCATTTAAATCGAAAGATGCTTCGTACCTTACATCTTCTTTTTTTGATGTGTGGAGCAAACATTTGACTGACTTTAATTAATCGCTTTGCCATGATTGTCAATTTGGCACCGTTTTTAAAGTAGGCCTTTTCAATAAGTTCTCATCGTTCCATTTTATAAATAAGTTTAATTAAAAGTGACGAACCTTTTTTTACCGTGATTATACATTACAACTTACTAAGTATAACTTACACATAATAATAACAAAAAATGCTCACCTAATTATAGTTATAGGTACAGTGCGACACAAAACAGTAGAAATTAAATGAGGGCGCCACTTTCTACGTAACTGTCACATTTTTGACGTAAAATGCTTAAACATGGCAATAATTTAGTACTTATCGATTTTTTTTAGTTCAATTTTATTTAGTTTCTGCTCTTTTTGTTGCGCTATAAGTATGTTTCTAATAATAGTAAGTTTGTAGTCGTACTAAATTGACTCAATGCATACATATAATGAATCTTGACCCTAAATATGTTAAAAAATGGACTTTATATGTGTCAATGCTTCACATAAACAGTTTCTTATTTGTTTCTTCAAAATTTTCTCCGAATACCTTGAGTCGTACGCGGTGTGAATTTAAAAAATAAACGGTTCTCCAATCAATTGTATGCCCAAACACTCATGTTCAGAGTCGATTATCAACTGTAGGGAACGAATTATATGTGGGTATTTGTGATGCGTGCCAATTTAAGAATACAGAAATATGTGAACGCGGTGCATATCCAGATGTCACTTACGTCGGTCTCTTAAAAAGTTTGTTTAAAATTAAATTATGAAACAAAAGTAAATGGCGTAAGTGGCTTGAACTTTATGGTTGATTTTGCCTTTGGATGGGCGCGTCAACTGACTTCGTTTTGTTTTTGACTGAATGAGTAATTGATGATTGTTTTTTGACAGGTAGACATATATAGGTATTTAGTTAAATCATTTCGGAATATTTATCATGAACTCTTGATTGTTTTGCCAAAAACCCGTAAGTACACAATATGTGTTAAAAAAATAATAAGTGGTGTCTTTAATACGACGAGCATGTAGCATAATAATATAGAAAGTAAAAATAGAATTACAAGGTTACATAAGTGTCGTTCTAGTAACCGATAACATACAATCAATCAATAAACTTAAATATAAGGGCTATCACAAATAGGTATATATATAAAACTACAACTCAACTAAATTTCATCCTAAAATTTAAGTACCTATACTAAAAAATTCTCACGAGAAGTTCACGTGTAGATATGAGATGAATTAAGTACTTTGGGGCAGCATTTTTTTATATTATAATGGTATAATCAACGCACCCACTATTGCGAATAAATGCAAACGCTTACGACTCTTAAGTGATTCTACAATAACCCCACAACTCTCTCTTTTTACGTAACAAAACGTTCCTTACAAAAAAGCTAGGCAAGCGCCATCTATTGGCGAGTAGAGACACTACAGGTCTGGCGATCCAGTTGGCCATGCGCTTTATCCGTACGATACAAATTTTGAACTCTCGCTATAATAACACTCGATAATTTAATTACTCCACGTTAGGTTAGTGTACATTAAAATTTAAGTGCCCAGTGGGCCAGCCCTGTGCGATATGACCCGCTAAGTACCCACTACTGATAACGCGTTATCAGCCATCACTAGCGGAGGGCGCAAAAGGGCACCTATTACTTACGCCATTAAGGTTAAAAGGGTTTGTACTGAATTACGCTCCTTGAAAACGGGTAAATCTGTTATGTGTGCAACTTTATAATTTGACCGAAACGAAGGTTGAAATATTCGTTTGTATTCAATTGAGAAGCTAACTTTTTTAAAACTGCCCAGTCACAATGTTAGGTTGTAGTGTGAATATAAAAAAATAATTGCCAATTGAAGTCTTTACGCATATCGTACATAATGATTTGATTTGAGTTTTTTATAGCTTCCTACCTAAAAAATAATTCAGTATTCAATTATTTTGTTGCATTATGTGGGTCTTATTCATTGATTGTTAATAATAGTAAGCACAACATATTCAGCCATTTCTAGCGTTCAAATTGTCAACAATTATGGTCGTCAAATTTTTAGATTCATTCATATAATATGCTGTCATTAAATGAAATCGGTACTGAAAATAACATGTCAATTATGGGGTTAAAAAATATCGTTAACTTGTTTTAATATGGCCCAAGAAAATCGAGTACAGACTGACAGGATCACAGACGGTCAAACTTTAATGAGGTATATTTTTATTTATTTATATTAATTACATATAACAATATATAACCAACATACAAACAAAACCCACATTGACGCAACTCCAACCGCATACGTATTAAAAATAAACCATCTGCAGTCCCAAGTGAAATCACTTGACGACCGACATACATTATGGCTCAGTTTCATTTGTCGATAGCTTGACCCTTGTAGCAATCCATTGACGGGGCATTTTAACATTTTTGAGCCGAGAGCTATTGCAGCGACGCAATGTATCACGAAAAGTATGCGGCCGTCCACCTAAAACGAGCAATATGGCGGCCAGCGCACGCACTGTCCTGTATTATTTAACCCCACTATTCAAAGCAAGACAGTAATGGTTTTGAACTGTATGCATGTACGCTTACTTCTTTGTTCCATGGTACTCTCAATACGAATTACCCGTTTTCGACGAACATCCAATTTCGAAATTATGCCTGATGTGTAAAAATAAAAAGGGGTTAGAAATAGGTTCTTAAAATAAATACCATATCATTCATGATGTAGTACAACAATGACTAGAATAAAAGCCAAGCTTTAAAGCGACAGTTCCTTTTTCGAAATCGGGGCCATGCGTTCAACCTTTATAAGAGAACAAGGAACCATACAGATCCACTTACATACATTATGTACATACATACAAATCAAAACATAATCGTTGTTGGGCACTCAGATGAAGATACAAAACAGCCAGCAGCCTAAGGTCTCTTATTATTTAGACAGCGGCTTGTATACCTACATATGGTTATGTATACGTGTGTCACATGTAAACAACTCGAAACCTGTTGCAAGTTCTTTCCCCCCACTTAAGCCCCACAGGTCCCCCCTAACTTGAAACGTGACTTTGCAGATGGTAAACAAGTTTTTTGTGAGCTTTTTTCGAGACTTACGGCAAACGCTTTGAATCTAGATATGACTTGACGTAAGGTTTTTGGTTGTGTTATATTCGAATTATTTGTTGTCAAGTTTTCAAATTGGATTGTTAAAAGTAACTACTAGTTAAAGTAACTAAAAGTAATTTTAATCCGAATCTGCATTATACTAATTTTAAAAGAGCATAATTGTATTAGCCAACTGCGGCAAAACACCTACAATAACAATGTTAATCAGTCCGGATGGTAGGTACGTCCCTCCGTAACCCCATGACATACCATAACGCTAGAGGTTACAATATCATCATATATATTTATATATTTATATGCGGTTAATTACGGGCTAACTGACCGCATCCATGGGGAAAAACCAACGGTCACTTTAGCTTTTTCCTCAGCCTGATAAGCTGTAACCAGTTTATTCTAATATTATGTCCATTCGGGAAAAAGCTCAGTGCCTCTAATTCCCTTACAATTCTGACACCATTTGGAGTCATTGGTTTGGGTGAATAGTTGAAACTGTTCGTACCTTTTTTATTGTAACTGATAGGAATTTACCCAATTTAATAGGCATGTAAAAATTAAGTACGTTCGAGTAATTTGGTATTATCGTTCATTTGTTACCTGCTATAGTTTTGCTGAAACTGTATGTATGATGTAAAAAAAACTTAGGGTACAGTTTTTATTCCACGTTGGAATTGGAATAAAAAAAATGTGCTAATGAAATTATTAATTAATTTAATTATATTTACCTTGCTTTTAAATAAGATCAAGTAAATTATGACGAAGGGTGACGGAACCAGTAATGGACTAGGACCAATGATGGACACGTTTTTTTTAAACACCCTATAAATTCCACCTAGTGATTGTAGAATTATCGTGTCTACGTCGCGACAAATTTTTTTTGTATTTTTTACTTAAATAAAGGAAACGTGAGCTAATTATGTAAGTTTACGTGAAAAAACGAAGTATACTGGATATTATTAAAATAATTACAACAAAAACTGAAACCACTTTAGAACAACAGAAAAATTGTTGGCCATTGGTGCAGACAACTATAAAGAAATGGACTTATTCACTTTTGCACCTTATCCCATTGAAATAAGGTACAAAAGTGTATTCTTGTAGTCGAATGTAAATGGGGATCAAGTTAGCTCTTTATGACCTCCATCTATCTCTCTACACTTATCTGTACCTATATTATTCTAGTACAAAAACAAGCTTTAAGCATAGCTTGAAATGAAGTTAAAAAAATGGTCCCAATTACCGTTATATGCCTTCATTAGCACATTGTGGCTCAAGGGTCACTGGTGGCCCAAGGGTCACTAGTGACGTGGGCCCAGGAGCGATATAGGTCGGATGCGGCACGTAGATCCTTGGCCGGCGCACGCGCAAGGCCGGCGCGGCCTCGCCCGGACGCGGCGCGCATCCAAATTCGTGAATCAGTGGTTTTAAGGTCGACGACTGTGTGACAATGCTCGGTGAAATTTGCTAAGGACCATTTTAAAATTGTTTGTTTATCGAAATAAATTTAAAACTAAACATTAACCTGCAAGTTTCCTACCAGTCTTTGTTTGCGTCTTCGTCCGCGCATATGTTTTGAATAGAAGTACACTTAGTCGGTCCCTCTTTGGTATAAAAAGCTATCTCTGTATCTATCATCATGTTGACCTCGTCGTTATTTAGCATCAAGTTAGACAGAGTTCAACCGCAAAGCCATTTTGACAAAAAAAAAAACAAAAACACAAAAATCCCACGCGTTAAATCGTAAAGTCAAAATCAAGAAATTACAATTCTCATTTTATAAATTATTAATTAAAATTATGTTACTGGTTAGGATAAGATAACATCGTATGTGCTTTTTCCTAATATTCAAACTTTTGTTTGATACTCGTAAAGTTATTTACGTTGAATTTTGACTTATTTGGCATGCGTCAAATGTCATACTCTAATCTAAAATAACATATTCTAAGGTTTGAATTTGGTAGACGAGCAGGTAGTCATCATGCAATTTGCTATTGTTGTTTATTGTTTCATGTAAAGTACGTACCTATCTTTATTTATTTCCAAGCTATTACGAAATTGGATCGTATCACGCCAAATGCAATATCATAAATATCGCAAGAGATCTACAATCGCGACCAACTAACTGCTTGAAGGATGTCGACTTGGGTCCATATTGGCTCACATAAAATTCTTATTCCTATTTTTTGTTTTACTACCGATTTGTATTCATAATAATCACTCTTCATATTTTTTTTCCTCATACTTTTTTGTTCATACTTTTTAAGTCATAATTATCGCAACTCATAATGCATGTTTTTAAGAAACTGTTACTTTTTAAGGATTTTTATAAATCTAACCTAACCTAACCTAACCTTTTCTACACGTAAGATAATTAAGAAATTTTGAAAAGTGTACTGTTCCATGAATATTGGCGTTATGAATTCAGATTATTATGAGTTCTGATCTTTAGTCTTACAAACAATTATGAAGAGTATGAAGAGTGATCATTATGATGTAAATTGGTATAAGAATCATTTTCGGACTACCGATAATAGGACTTAAAAAGTTATGTGAGTAGATACGCACCCTGTCGACTTACTTTGTGTACATATATTTAGCTATATTTATACTGTGGTATTATCAATCTATCTAGATCCCTGGCTTAGCAACAAATACCCGAGTCCGTCCCTGCTTTCTTAAACCAGCGTACCAGACACGCGTCACTTAGCATTCCTTGGACGTTCCGGTGTCATGATAAGCTGGTACGTCATAAAGTTACAGAACAAAAAACAATTGCAAGGCTGCGCGCGCGACTACAAGCCGTTAAACTTTACGATCTAAGGTTGATCACGCGCATGCCAACGTATTGTGTTGTAATAAGGTTGACAATGCAATGATTTAAACGCGTTTGTGAAACGCAAGAATAATAATGGCTGTAAAACGAATCATTTATCGTTCAGTGGGGTTATTATGACGTATCTGTGCAATTCATTTTACGCTGAGAGAAAAGGACAGAGTTATGTAACTGCTATGGCTCCGTCCTTTACGCTCACCGTAAAATGAACTGCTCAGCCATGTCATAATAACTCCCCAGGACGGAAATTAAATCAAGTCAGTGGAAGTTAGTGCACTGTCAAAGCTAATATTAAATCACTTACCCTTGCATTTGTCTAAGTGTGCCGTAAGCTTCCACAAATAGGTGTCAATTATCACACAAATACCGTGACTCGTGCGTCAGTTTTATTCTAGATTAGCTTCTGCCCGTGTCTTTGTCCGCGTAGATTTTGAGTATGATTATTCCCTCGGGAACTTTTAAATTTTTATAAGAGATAAGTAGCATATAATCCAAGGTACATAAACACTTTCATATTTCATCTTAATATTCCTAATCTTTTCAACCGTTGCGCGTGAAGGAATGACAAACAAATATACAAACTTTTGCATTTATAATATTAGTAGGATATTGTTAATCTCTTTATTAACCGTGAAAATTGAACCAACAAACAAATACCCTTTGAAATTTTTAAATAATACGTAAGGATACAAGATAATTAAAGCCTTCAAATGACCAGCAGAACCCTTAAAAGGATAGGATAGCCTTAAAACCAATTAAAATCGCAACAAACTGCCAGTCATAATTGTTCACAACATAGTTGTTTAGTAATTTACATGTTTATGTACCACTGTTGTTGACCAAGGAGTCTGTCACACATAGCAGTGCGCCTTGTTAGATAAAGTATGGACCATCCATCAATCTTGTATACTTAATGTTAAACTTATATGGCGACAATCCATTGTTAATCCTATTTTATCTACAACTGCGAGTTCAAAATGGCTAATATTGTAAACATATCGTTGTCCTTACCTTTCAACGAACGTATCATTAAGAATTATTGTTTAAAATATCCTAAAAAAAACATCATGGTTTACCTAAAACCATGGGTGACTCTAAAACGGACCTTCAGCTTTGTATTTCTCTTCTGGGTCCGCCTGTAGCAAAGGGGGCGCATTAAAAGGACTTAGAAAATTTTTGACCAAAAATGAAAATTTTATAGTAATCACAAAACACTTAGAATAATTTCATTCTAAACGCTAAAATAAGCATGTTTTGTAGAGAAAACTTTTTCTCTAAAATCAAAAATGGCCGAGATAATTGACTTTGAAATTTCTAAGCACTTGTAAAATTTACAAGGCGTCAAGGGACTTAGAAAATTTTTCGGCAAAATGGTATCATTATGACATATAATTTAAATGACTTTATCTTAAAGAACACATTAAAATAAGCGCATTTTACTTGAAAAACTTTTTTCTAAAGTTAAAGATGACTGAGATAGACTCCATCAAAGATTACAATAGTGAGGTCGACGGAGGTCCGCTTCGCGGACCTCCTATTCTACGTAGTTTTGGCGCTTCGCGCCTGGACAACAAACTAACCTAACCTAAACCTATTTGATTTTATTACTACTATTTTAAACACTACACACACTAAATTAACCAACATTTGAACCCCTATAACTCAACCATTTTTGATTTTAGAGAAAAGGTTTTCAAGTAAAATGCGCTTATTTTAATGTGTTCTATAAGATAAAGTCATTTAAATTATATGTCATAATGATACCATTTTGCCAAAAACTTTTTTAAGTCCCTGACGCCTTGAAATTTAACCAACGTTTGAACCCCTATAACTCAACCATTTTTGATTTTAGAGAAAAGTTTTTCAAGTAAAACATGCTTATTTTAACGTGTTCTATAAGATAAAGTCATTTAAATTAGATGTCATAATGATACCATTTTGCCAAAAAAAATTCTAAGTCCTGCGCCCCCTTTGCTACAGTCCAACCCTCTTCTGCACTCTCGTATGCTCTTACGCTAGTATTTTCAACAACAAAGGAACATTCTTTGTATTTTATTGCCCTTTTCGAAATTGTTCTCTTCCTTTTTTTTTTTTTTTTTTTTTTTGCCCCGCGGCGACTTCAACAGCTACTACCGCCGGGCTATGGCGTTTCCACGAATTAGTGATTTCGCCAGTGTCAAGTGTATATAAGTATAAATCAATATAGCAATAAAATACAATCCAATCTTCTCTGGGAAGATTGGGGGCAACGTTGTTCGGTAGTTTGTAGGACAGAGGTCAAGATAGTTTTAACCTATGTACCACTTCGAGTCCACTTGTAACGAGAAGAAAGATGCCAGATACGCGAAATAAGTCCAAGTTTTCAATCACTGTGCAACACAATGGCATAAAAAGTACAAATCACTATCAGAAAAGAACTTTGAACACCTAAATACACAAAAAAATAAAACTAAAACAAATTACACATCCGCCATCTTTTAACGTTGCAAATGGCCATCGTTCTCTTCCTTAAACCTGACATCGGCGAAATCATTGTGGCAACACGAATGACATATGCCACAGACAAAGATCTATCTGTCATCGTTATCAATATTCAGAAACGTCATGGTTGTGAAATGTGTCAGGAGTGACTTTTTATCTGCGTTATACTATAAAGCTGCTACCATTCCAACTCAAAAATTAAACACATCTTACTGCTTCAAAAGATGTTCCTCTCCTTACAACATGCGTTAATTCTTCTAGGTCACATTACCGAGTGGACTCTCTGCTCTGATAGCGACAAGTAATCCTTGGCTTCGATAGCGGTATCTTAACACTTACTTGACACAGTTGTATGTACTTATGTATGAAGTTTAACGAGAAAATTACACGAAGAGCCATGTTATTATAGCTTCTGGTTGAACTTGACTCGGTTGGAATTGTTTATGAGTATATTTGAGGAGTAGTCATAATGAGGATGGTTACGTTAGGAACTTGAAGTTTAGATTTAGCCGTGTTATACGAAATTAAAATTGATATTGCATCGATGAGATAACACACTATCTCAACCATGTAAAGACGGTATGTTCTGTGTGCTTGCTTGAACTTGCGTATGTGGTAGGAGTAGACTTGCGCCGACGACGCTTAAAGGTGTCATGCCCGACTGCTCTCTCAGACAGCTCAGGGGTCCTAATATGGCTGCATTTATCGCGTGATAAAGTTTGGATAAGGCATCCGTCACCTTCTGACACGTAAATAAGTACGAGAGTGACGGATGCTTTATCTACGTTTGAAACGCTATACAAGGCCCGCAGGATTTATAAGATTAAAGAATTGATAAATAAAGGCATTTTGTCGCCTGAAATACCTTTAATCCTAGCCTTTGTCAGCCATGGTAGATAATATCGCCTTTGAGAGTTAAAGTTGCGAATTATTATTCAAAAAAGTACAAACTAACACCACTTGCCTGAATAGATGGTGAGTATGTTTTTATAACGTGGTCAAATAATTAACGTCTTGTTTAATGACCGAATTATTAATAATGATGAGGTAATAAAACTACAACGCGTAATTTGCCAGCTTTATCTGAAATCTATTTATTAACGTTATCAAGTATGTGAAGTTTTTTCTTAAAGCATCTAACCGAACCGAACCGATTATTTAGTTCTTGTTGAATTATTATCGGCTAGTTGAAAGATTACCATTATGAAGTCAGTAGGATTTCCTCTGATAAGGCTTTTGTGAATCATACCGAAATAAATTTTCAAAGGGTTTCTAAAATAAGCCGACCATTAATGTAGAAAAAAAAAACAACGTATGGAAATGACGTCAGCTAATGATTTTGTTTAGATTACGTAAATTCCACACATTTTTCTGTGTTTTCTACGATCTTTTTTATGGGTTGTATGCAATTTGTCTATTTTGTTTGTGTTGTTTGTGTGTATTTAGTCGTTACGATTTTAAGAAAATTGCGAGAAGCTGACTTATTTGTTGTTAGGTTTGTCGGAGGTACTAAGTGTGTCGGTAGAAACCTAAATGCAAAGAAATAAATCTCAACTCAAGACTATAAGAATTTGTTACATCGCTACTTACGAGTAGGTTTATTGATGACGCTTTAAAAGGCTCTGGTGCCATAAGAAGGATAACCCTCTCAAATTACATCACACGAGAGATTCTCCGGTCCATCTGACGTGCTGTCTTCCGCATTACAGCCTATATTTTCCTTTGTCATCACAATAATCTAATCAACCTTTTCTTTGTTTCCAGGTTCGTCAAACCAGACGAAGTGGCCAAGCTTTGGGGCAAACTCAAGCAGAACGAAAACATGACCTTCGAGAAGTTCAGCCGCGCCATGCGGTACCACTACCGACAGGCCGTCCTGGTCTCAGTTCCTACCGCCCGCCTGGTCTACCAGTTCGGCCCCAAAGGCCCAGACTTCAAGACGGACAACCCCAACTTCGCAAGCAACAAGCCTCAAGTCAAATCTGAACTGGACAGTTACGATTCTTCGGCTTACACGACGTATTCTTAGTTAAATGATGCTCAGATAGGTTATCGATCCAATGCCTGAGTGCGCTAGGTCCGTTGTGATAGCTTACGAACGATGGGAGCTGCTGGCTTCATCAGATCACCTTTCACGATAAACGAAGACTTAAAGCGTAAATTGATCAGGTGAATTACTTATGAGAAGGTTCCTAGTAAAATGTCTATGTTTAGTAAGATAATCCGCGGTGAAAGAGAAAAAGGTGGTTCAGTGATGTAAAGCCTGCAGGTATGAATGGAGGATGTGCCAAGTATTATTATCGTGAAGGGTTCTGGTGTCCATGGGGCGAGCAGCATCCCCTAGATAGGTGTTTTCGGAATGTCTTGGGTGTGTTAGAGGTATCGTTGTCCGACAGTTTGGTTGTCGTCAGAAAAGCGGTTTGCCCGTCAATTAATAGAAACGAGTTGTTGACGTGTCCACATTATTTTTACGTACTTATTAAGTATTTTTACGGACGTTTATTAAGGAGCTTCGGTCGTTCACGAAGGTTGTTCAAAACGAATTTTTGATAAAGTATTTTTGATGTTTTGATTGTTGTTACCATTTATGATAAATAGTTGTAAGTCGCGTTGAACAAGTTCCAACATTCCGTTTTTATTTATACTTTGATGTAAGTTATTTGTAAGCATCCAGTTTTTTATTTTAGTTGATGTTGCCATAATTAGTTAATAGGTAATTGAATGTACTTAATTTTATATGTCCTCTCTTTTTCGCGTGGACTTCTTAAGCATAATGAATGTTCACGTCGGAGTTCTTTGAATCGTTGTAAGTTTTCTTCTCAGTGTTTTAGATAAGATATTAAAATTAATGTTAATTTAAAATCGCCGTCGTGCAATAAGGAAATTATGACAAGAATAAGATCTGCTAGCCAAAGATTAGGTTTGACAAATTATTAATGTTTTAAGGTTAACAGTAAAATATATTTTTTTGACAATTTTAACATTATTAGAGTTAGTTTAACGATTTCAGGCGATTGCTGTGATGTAAGATAAAAAAACTGAATCATTTTCCTGTAAATAGTTCTTTCCATTTCGATTTCCAACTATGTAACAACTTATAACCTCTCCACACTGTCATTCGGTATCATCCTTCTAACAAATTAAATTATTTCACTAGATGTAAGGTTTCTTTGTTCTCGGTGTAGTCGATTCGTTGTAACTGACAGTACAAAACTGTGTCTTTACAAACGTAAGTACCACTTATTGTGAAATGTCACATGCCTAGTTCAATTATACATAACAAAAAACGTAGCGTTAGGAAATTAAATTGTTTTTTGTCTGTGAAAGAACTGGGCATTTGTAATTAATAAGTAGGACATTCTGAGTTATCATTTCGTTAAAAAATGTGCAACGCCATTAATGTGATTAGCATCAATAAAAACTGGATAATGCTCAACTACTTTGAATATTAGGTTGTCTTTGCGTTTAAATAACAATGTAAGAGTTCACAAGGTAACGTAACTGATTATACAACGATTGATTGAGATATTGTAAATTTACTCTTCTATCACACTTTTAAGCTTCTTTTAGCTTATAAAAGGTAAATTGTTTGATGTTTAAAATTTGTCGTAAAGTTAAAGTATTAAATGACCATTTTATTGACGTCAGCTACCACATATTGACCTCTTTGCTCAATGTACGTCATTCGATTACAACGTTACTAATAAAATATGAATTATTGAATCATTAGGCACTGAGTTAGTCACCTTTCTAGTTTAATTCAAATGTTTCTACTATTAAAAACGTTTTTCTTTTTATTTTGGATGGAGTATAGAACTTTCGTTAATATTATTATACATTTTTGGTTTTGCTTTCGTTTATGTTTTATTGTTATTTTTACAAAATTTAATATCAACATCAATTAGACTACATTGTCACTGTCAATAAAAAATTAAATTGCATGGTTGCGAGTGTCATTAAATAATAAGGTACCTTTGTCAAAATGATTGACATTAACGTAGTCATCAGCTGGGTTATTTTTACACGTCAACAAACAGTTGGTGATGACGTTATGGGTAATTTTAATGACTTGGTAGAAAAGCTAAGAATCATTAACGATATACCTGCACCACTTACTTTTACTATTCTCGTCTCTGTTTTACTCTGAGGGCGTGAACTCTTGAGATATGCTGCCCTCCTAAATAAAAAGGACGCATACGCAATGAGTTAGTCAAAGTAAATTTAACCCTGCATTTTAAGAAATAAGGTCTCTAATACAGACGCTGCTCTATGAGATATACGCCCTTTTTTTGGCAATTTTATGCCATTGTAAGCAAAAACTTCCATAAATTTATTGAACCAGATAAGATAAAAAAAACAAATTATTGATGATTCCGTATTGAGTGCATTAAAAGCGAGATTTACTTTTGAATTGCACTGCAATGGTCATGAGAGCGTATTTAATAATTCGGTCTTAAACACTTCATTTTGAACAAACACATAATTATAAGACGTTTATTGTATTAGTAACAAGGCTCCATAAAGCCGCCCATGGGATTGACAGTGCAGTTGGTTTAGGAGGGCAGGATTGTGGTTCCTCTCTTGTTACGTGTTTACGGTAACTGGCTTGTTCATTTCATTGTACTTATTAAAAATAAAAATACATCATCCAAAATAAATAGGACGTAATATTGGTACTCAATAAACGGTTGTAATGTTGTTTGGGACTGTTGTTTAAACTTTAAGTTAGCTCTAAGTGTCTGCTGAGAGATATGTATTATTTGAATTAAAAAAAGAAATATACGATCTATGAATGTGAATTGATACGTTTGTTTACTTTTTTTATTTTTTTATAATGACATAGAGAAGACAAACTAGCACACAGGCCACCTGATGGTAAGTGGAGACTGTAACCCATAGACATTCGCATTCACAAGACTGCAATGCAATCCTAAGACTGCAAATGCGTTGCCAACCCTGAGGACTAAGATGGAATGTCTCTATGCTAGTCATTTCACCGACTGTCTTATCCCCAAACCGGAACACAACAATGCGAACCACTGCTGTTAGGTGGTAGGTTAATGGATAATATGGTGGTAGCGATCCGGACGGACCCTGAACAAGGTCCTACCACCCGCCTACACTACTTGTCATAACCTTCGGAAAGCATTCGACTCGATAAAGAACACGGTAATTGTAACTTATGATAAGGGTACCTACAGAATCTGATAGAAGACGTTCACTGCACTGGTGAGCCACTTGAAGCGTCCAGTAACGCTCTCATTAAATAAATAAATAAAATAAATAAAATAAAATAAATTATTGTGTTTTCTAATTAACTAAAGAATTTCCTTGGAATCAGACGAGATGTTTTTGTAGTGCAAGTAAAAACACAATTTATGGGATACGTAACCAACTTCAATAACAAATTACCCTTTGAGTAGTCAGCTTAACAGGATAAGGTGGCCACTTTCTTCCGTTAAGTTAATTACTCGAAGGTGAATTGTTATTAAACTATACGATATACCTATAAGTTGTGTTTTCATTTGTTGTAGAAGAACATTTCGTCCAATTTCAAGAAAATACTTTAGTTTTTTAGAAAACACAATAAAAGTAATGAGGGCGCCACTGTACATCCGGCGTACGCTCGGCGCAGTCTTAAATAGATAATGCTTCTCATAACACCAACGATAGATCTTTTCAAATAGAAACTGGTGACATGACGTTTTGTTTTCGGTGTTAAATGATAAAATCATGGAAGTCAAAAAGTATGTTAGGTACCACGAAATTAACATGCTTTTAGTTTATCTAGCGGCCCGACAGTTAAATCAATTTCCTAAAAGGGAATTTTTAATTTTAGTTTTAGTTAGACGTAAATATTATAATTATTGTCAGTTGTCTGTGAGTGTGAAAGCTCTCTTATGGATAAAACGCAACTACTAGCGCCATCTAGTAGAAAGATAATTAAGTACAGAATATCCCGATTGTCACGTTTTAAATCTAGACCTTGTAAACGAACAATGGTATTACTACACACAACAAGCGACATCTGCTATTGCATCTTTAAAAAACTGAAAAAGTTCGGCTACTCGCCGGTAGATGGCGCCATCACTATCATGTATTGAAGCAGCATAGTTTTCTCATTTTATAATAGGTGGCGGTGTTCCAGCGTTTCTTTTTTTCTTCTTCAAATGTTAGTACTTTGTTTTAAAATTAGTGCTTATGATGCGCGAAAAAGCTTCCTAATAGACACAGTCAAGAACTTTAAGTATAGAGCCACTATAGAACCCTGTCGTAGAGAAGTAATGAATACCATAAAACTAGAATTTGCCGTTATTAGTGTGTCCCTATATTATTATGATTATTGCGGTGTTGCCCTATATTGTTTAAATATATTATAAAGCATGCTTTTTAAATTGTGTAGCCTAAAAACATAATACAATTACATGTAACGACGAGCTGGCCCAGTTGGTAGTGACCCTAGGTTCAAATACCGGTAAGAGCAGATATTTGTATGATGACTGGGAATATCCTTTTTTTTTTTTTTTTTTTTTGTGAAACATAGAATTAGGACTTCTATGCTTGAAATTTCTTAAATTATAAGTACCTACCTAAATATTGTAATGCCCTTTCAGGGTGTCCATGTGGAACTGACTAATCTAGAATAACAACACCTTTCTTTTCAATGTATGTGCCTCTATGCGACAACAATAAATGATTGATTTGATTTGATTTGATATAAATTGTATCCGAGTCATCGATGTTTTTTTATGTATTTAAGTATATATTTATCTATATAAGTATGTATATCGTTGTCTAGTACCCATAGTTCAAGCCAGAGCTTGGGACTAGGTCAATTGGTGAGGCTTTGTTTCCTGATATTTATATTTTTATTTTACCCTGCTAAAAGCCTAGTATTTATCCCCATTTTAAGATAGGTTTAAACTTCGATTTCAATAAAAGCCTGTATAACATAATTCACACAAGTATCAACCGACTTAAAAAAAAATGGTCCTGAATTAATAGAGGGGATAGGTGATATAGGTACATAATTAAAAAAAACTTTTTAGCTGAACATAGGACTTACCCTATTTTTAACCGATTTTGAAAAAGGGACAAGGTTCTCAATTCGTTGGATCTTTATTATAGGGTTCCGTACATCAAAAGGAAAAACGGAACCCTTTTAGGTTCACATTGTTGTCCGTCCGTCTGTCCGTCAGTCTGTCAAGACCCTTTATCTCGGGACCGCTGGAAGGAATCAAGTTGAAATTAAAACCATATACTCAAGTCTACAGTCCCTTGAAGCTGTGAAAAAATCAAACATCTAAGTAACCGTAAAAAAAGGGTACGGCCGTTTATACCGCAAAAATACATATAAATTAATACAAATCTGTACCTCCAGTGTAAAGGGGTTAAACTCGAGTTTAACCCAATAGTGGATTTTGCTAGTATTGTACGTATTTCGTCACGGCGCATCGTTCGGTCTTACTCTCGTGGCTGTACGACCATTAGTTTTTTTAGATAGCAATTGTGCAAAAGGGTTAAAGTATGAACAAAATCGCAACTAGTTTGTACAAAACGGTCAATTTCTATTTTATCTTTTTAACCATTATGATTTTTCAAATAGTGTTAAGGAATAATGGTTAAAGTTTAGTTTGATCTCAATAAACAAAATACTTTTTTGATAAATTATTGCGTAAAAGAATCATGCGGTATTTCCGGACCGTTACGACCTTCAAACCTTCAAGAAAAGAGCGTACTCTCATTTGAAAGGCTGGCAACGCACCTGTGACTCCTCTGGTGCTGCAGGTGTCTATGGGTGACGGTAATCGCTTTCCATCAGGCGATCCGTCTGCTCGTTTGCCTTCCTATACCATAAAAAAAAAAAAAAAAAATAAATCAAACTAAACATAGACCATATTACTCCATCGGGATTAATTCGTGAAAAGCGGTAAATCTCATGATTAATCAATACTCACAAACAATTTTAAGAATATCAATTCGTGTAAAGTGATATTACTTTACTTTGATCACTTTACACAACTAACCTATTCTGTACGATTTTATGTAAAATGATTAATAACAAGATTAATCGTTCTTCACATGCTAATTTATGATTAGTGTAATTGTCAAAGTTCATATTGACCAGTTTTCACAAAACCGTTTTATAAAATTGACTTATACATTAGATAAACTTCATATTTGTATATAAATTCTTACTAACAAATTGGGAATCGGCATTGTGCAAAAGGGTTAAAGTCCTTAGACCGCGCGGTGGACGGTGCGGGGAGGGGAATTAGACGGCGTGCACGCGGCTCGCTCGACTCGCGAGCAGTCAGTCCGCCCCGCCCGCGGTCAGCACAACGAGTGGCGACGTTGTTTTGTGTTCCGAAGCTGGTCGACGCATTTTGACTTGAGCGGTGAGTTTAACCATTTTTCACAAAGTAACATTTGATTATTATTTTGTTTTTATTATGACGAAATGGTGTTAAACTAAATACAGTATGATTTTGCTTTAAACTTTGTGCATTTTCAACTAATGAGTTAAATAAGCTAGTAAGCCTGACACCATGCTGAGTGGCAACCTTTTCGGTGTTAATTTTAGATTGAGTACCTATTCTAAGTTTGCATTACTCTACTTTTTATAATGTTTTTGCTGTTTTTATGTCCATTTTACTTTAACACCGAGTCAACGATTTCTAGTCTATTCTAAATAAAATGTAAGTTATAAGTTGGTATGTTTGTGTATAGTAAGTTTGTATGTATGTGTATGTATGTAAGTTTGTACTAAGTTTAAATCTATAAAGGAATCAAGCAAGTTGCTTAATTTAATTAGGTAGGTAAGGTAGTTAGCTATAATATAAAAATTCTCATAAACTTAGTAAGTAGCGGGGTACGAGTAGAGCCTTCGTTAAGAATTGAAAAAATTAAACCTACTGTTTCATTGTAGTTGAATTAAATTATAAACAATCTTTACTAATACCTATTTCAAAAGTGGAAGTGAGTTTGTTTATTTATTTGTTTCTTTGATTATTTGTTACGCTTTCACGGTTACCAAATTTCAATTGATGAAAATTTGGTATGAAGATCGTTTGAGTTCCGTGAAAGGACATAAAATACATGAAACAGTTACCGAAGGAGTAGCGATAAAGGACTTCTGCGCGGACGAGGTTACAGGCAAAAGTTAGTAAATATATTAAGAACTTATTTAACAAAGAAGTGTATAAAAGTACTGCCAATCTAATACACCTCTTTTAAGTTTTAAATTATAAATTTATGATTGTTTCAGGGGTACTAAACGACTACACAATGCTGCGACACGAGGCCGTCATATAGTTTCATTGACACCAGAAAATATATGCATTGAAATTTTATCTGCCCTTCTTGACGCTGTGGCGTCAATTTGCTTACAAAAACAACCCGAAAACGTAGTTGACTCAAGTAGTGGCCCATCTGAAATTTCAGATTCAGATGACGAAATAATATTATGTTCTCCGAATGTTTGCTACATAGGCTGCTACGAAAGTTTTTAGCTGTATAAAAACTAACAACATTTACTTTTAAAAGTGTATGGCAAATTAAGGGTAATATAGCTATTAACCTCTTTGTAAAATGAAATTTGATACTGGCCGCTTGCAACTTTTTTTTAATTTTTTTTTGCTGAAAATGTCAGTCTAGTTTTGTTTCTTGCAATGGAGCTGTCGCGAGAATCGTTTCGTGCTATGATATTCTACGACTACAAAAGGAACTTAACCTTTAAGGAATCTAATAAAAATATAAACGACGCATTTGGGGAGTCTGCTCCATCGTTAGCCACAATCTCATATTGGTACCGCGAGTTTAAGCGGGGTCGGGAGTGCCTCAAAGATGAGTCGAGACCGGGACGGCCGTCGACTCCTGTAACGCCAGAAAACGTGATCAAAGCCGAGTGGTTGATTAAAGAACGCAGAAATAATACCCATCGGGAAATAGAGCATGAACTTGGTATTGGATCACCCGCAGTATTAAGCATTTTACATGATCATCTTGGCGTCAGGAAGGTCGCTTCGCGTTGGATACCGCAAATGCTGACCGAAGAGCGAAAAACCCGGCGAGTAGATTGGTGCCAGTTTATGCTCAAAAAATTCGACGGAGGCAATTCCCAACAGATTTCTAATATCCTTACTACTGATGAGTCCTGGATATACTGCTATGACCCTCTAATAAAGCAACAATCTATGCAATGGGTGTTTGAGGAAGACGGGCCGCCATTAAAAATTGTTCGTGGCCGTAGTGTGAACAAAAAAATGATCACCGTTTTCTTTCGCCGCGGGGGGCCAGTAGCTGTAGTTCCACTCGAAGATCAAAGAACAGTTACTAGGCAGTGGTACACAGAGGTCTGTTTACCCCAGGCATTTGACAGACTTGGTGAGGATCGTCCAAAGAGCGGCACTCATGGAATTCTTTTTCACCAAGATAATGCACCTGCACACACCGCGGCAATAACAATGGATGGTCGCATCCACCCTACAGTCTTGACCTGGCCCCGTGCGACTATTTCTTGTTCCCCACTAAAAAGAAAATCATGCGTGGCCGGACTCGAACGGGGCAGTACCTACCTACTAGAATTTGAGCGACTTTTCTTTGACCTTCCGCAGTACGCATTTTTTAAATGTTTTGAGGATTGGTTTTATAGAATGAGGTGATGTATTGAACTTGGAGGACTATATTTTGAAAAATATTAAAGTAATTTGTAAAAAAAATGAAATATTCATAGCAACCCTCGTACATTTTTGTTTCACTACTTATATTTTTTTTTGTACCAAATTTTTGTTTTTATTTTCCATTTTGTTTTCTATTTCATTGTTTTATTTCATGAATAAATGATTATTTTGTTTTTATCTTATTTTGTTTGTCTTAAACTTACTTAAATATACAATTTTTAAGCGGTTCTTAAAAACTTGTACAAAGTTTGATCTCAAAAAAGTCTCTTTAATACCACATTTACTTAAGCAATTAATTTCACAATTTAAACTCTAGTTAAACCCTTTTACACATTTTCATTTTTCGTGTAAAAGGATGTAAGTAAGTTATAAAAGCAAATTTCTTTGTTTTTACTACTAAAAAGAGCGTAAACTAACAATTAACTTATAGTTTACCCTGTTTACTATCTAAAATGACAGCTAAAAATATACTTTTTTACGTTTTACTATGAAGAAAACAGATTTCAAACGTTTTTTAACTCTCCTGAAAAATCAACACTTTTGAGTTTAACCCCTTTACACTGGAGGTATAGAAATGTGTACTGAACCCTCGGTTTCCGGTATCTATACAATGTTCCCCGATTAGTCAAAGACCACAGGACCAATTAGATTAATATTTTCTTGGTTTGAGAAGTTTAAAAGTTTTTCTAGTTGGTCCTATTGTTAAAATGTCAGGATCTGATAATGGGATCTGGGAGAAATCAATCAACTATTAAAATATTATTGCCATACCGATTTGAAAATTGTTTATATATATGTACCAGTCCAGCTGAAGTCGGCGTCCCACAATATTTAACCAAAAGCCTACTTCAGTATTTGTCATCAGTAGGGTGTTTTATTGGGTTTACAGTACATAATTCCGAACAGTCATAATTCCGAATTGATCCAAAATCCGAATTTTCATAATTCCGAACGCAATTTATTGATAGAAGACAACCTTTTGCTATCGCTTATCACTACATCATCACTACATAGTATAAAACAAAGTCGCTTCCCGCTGTCTGTCCCTATGTATGCTTAGATCTTAAAAACTACGCAACGGAATTTGATGCGGTTTTTTTTAAAAGATAGAGTGATTCAAGAGGAAGGTTTATACCTATGTATAATATTTTTTTATTTTATGTACTGGTGTTACAGAAAACTCATATAAACCGAAGCGAAGCGAGGGCGGGTCGCTAGTAAGTTATAAATCAAACCTAACCTAACTTATGTATGACAACTAAAGTATGCGTTTATCTGAAATGGCTCCATCGTAACATAGCTTTCGGGAAAATTAATATGCGGAAGAAACTAATTCAGAATTTGAATGTGTTCCCGTTTTTATTCTAATTTCGTTAAGATCTTGTCATTTCAACGGAACTTTTTAATAATTTGGAGTCACTTTATTGTTTTTCAAACGTTTACTTATTGCCTTACTGGAGTTATATAATAAAATGTTAGAACATCTGCAATCTATCCAACAGCTTAAGGTCTAGGCAACATTCGCATTACAAGTTTATTCTCTAAGAGCCAGGCGAACCCAGCTCCCTCCCTTGTTCCGCAGCGAGATGGTGGACGGGTCCAGCTGAATTTTCGTGCTGGTTTTCTCACAGCAAGACACCTCCACGTCCCGCAGCAGCTGATAAGTTAACACCTTGATGACGCAGGTGGCGAACCTGGACCCTGAAAGAACACACGCGAAGATTTATGTCTGTTCAGAAAAAAATTACAAACTACAAGGTGACACCTAAGACGTAATACAAAATTGATCGAGCGTTAATTTGAAACCCATTCCAAGAAAAATATGCTTGAACTCATCCTTACTGTTGTATAATGTCAGATTGACTTTGGACCTAAGGTGGGTACCAAATTAAATCTCGTGACTGTACTTGCACTTATACGTTAGCTTTAGAACAAATGGATAACGCGACGACGCGATAGCCCAGTTGGTCTGACCCTGTCTACGAAGCTAGAGGTCCTGAGTTCAAATCCCGGTAAGGGCAGATATTTGTGTGATGAGCGCAAATATTTGTTCCTGAGTCATGGATGTTTCTATGTATTTAAGTATAATATTTCTCTATATAAGGATTTATATCGTTGTCTAATACCCATAGTACAAGCATAGAGAGTAGTTTGGGACTAGGTCAATTGGTGTGACATAGTCCCCTGATATTATTATTATTATTATTATTATTATAAAACCCCCGGTGACCCCTCCTTGCAGAGCTGATATCTTTTACACGATCCAATTGATTTTCTAGCTAATAATCACCGGGCATGCTTCGATGGTTCGGTCATTTGGAAAGGATGGATGAAAGAGATATACAGATCGAAAGTGAGTGGACGGGTCGGAAGGGGCCGCCATAGGCGTACTTTTTCGAGTCAAATCGGTGAAATACTGGAAAAGGGCCGAAGCCTAAGTACCCGAAACCGACGTGCGTGCATGACTCGATGTATGAATGTGGAAGAAGCGAAAGAAATTTGTCAAGATCGTAGCAAGTGGAAAGAAGTGGTCTCTGCCTACCCCTCTGGGAAACAGGCGTGATTTAATGTATGTATGTATGTAATCACCGGTAGGAAACTTGCTTTCAAATCGATTATGGAAATAAAATGATCATACCCATGCACATCCTTAAGCCTAATCCGAACGGGTTGTACGCAAAGGGCGGTATTTTGTGGCGATTTTCCTTGGAGAACCGCTCCGGGTCAAACTTGAATGGTTCAGGGTAGTACTGAGGGTCGAAGTGGATCGACCTCATCGGAATGTACAGTCCTTCCCCCTTACGGATCTGTAATAAAGCGAAAATTTAATAACTGCTAGTGGGTAAATTTTTCAAAGCAATACTGTGTTGAAAATTAGAAGCATGCTATTTAGTTAAACGGAATAAAAATACTTTTCACCCTAGGGAAGGAAACTAATTGCATGTTTAAATGAAGTACCAGGAGCGCAGCGGTAATTAGGAGGTTCGTAGCGCATCTTAGATCGCGGCGCACCGGCGGGCGGGCGCACATGACACAGCGCGAATGTCTCCCACACGTCACAGCAATGTACTTTTAATGTTTATGCACTCCTAGTATTTGACGTTATAACTTCAATTGATCACTTTTATCCCTTGGTTAACATGTACTAATAAAGACGAAGAAGTGCTCATAGTTAAGGACTAATATTATCAACGGTAACTTTTCCATTACTTAACGACAATTAACTATACTGCTTTTAGACACATAGTGCTGCTAGTGGAATTTTCGATAAAACTCCTGTAGAAAATGCAATCATGGTGAGGATTGAAACTACTTCGGTTGTTGAATGCGAGATACCGCTTATTGGGGTGTAACAGAATCCCTAACAACGTTTCTCCTAGCACGTCGTTTGTCCGAATTTCATTTGCTCTAAACTGGTATTCAGAAGAGTCAGGCAACTTTTAAAGTTTTCCAATTATATATACGGTTTGGTTAGGTTAGGGTTGTATTAAAACAACACTCAAATGTTTTAAAATTTACTCAGAAATGGCTTTAGGATACACGAAATTATGGCGATTAGGGATTCCATAGGGGAACCACATAAATGACTAATTATTGTGAATTAATGGAAAAGTTACCGTACTCCGTCAAAATAGTACGGCTCTGAAACCCACAGAGTTACTATTGCTAGATTTAGGCCCGTATTAATAAACTCATCTTGGCTGAGATGCGCATCACAAGATACGTCAAAGTAAACGTCAAGCCATAGAAAGCTGTAATTTTAATCGCATCTCGAGACGAGCATTAGAGTTGAGATTAGTTTATTAATACCAGTCCTTAGAATTCAGTCTTGAGCGCCGCGCCGTGGGTACCCAACAAGGTTCACTGAGAATCCGGGTCTTCGATCTTCTTTCGGGTTGTTCGAAAACCCTTCAACCTCTGTTAAGGTAAGGTAAAGTAAGGTCGAAAGACCACCGATGCGATATAATACTAAGTAGTCTTACTATATAGTCCTTAGTGGCAGAGTCGTTGGGTCTTCCTAAATTGTAGTCCTTTGTGCACAACCTGTCTACATTGCTGTTTGCCCATTTTCTCAGCATTTCTGTAAAATATGTAGAAAGAGTTTGTATACATACGTGGTTACATTAACAACCCTTTACAGTATTAATGAAAGTGTATTTGTTTGATTAATTCGTACTTTTAAACTTGAAAATACGACAAATTCCTAGAACGACTACGACGATGACGTTCCTATAGTCTATGCTTTTAGGTATTTAAAAAAATTTAAACAATCCAAACCACCTGACATTGTTAAATAGCCAATCAAAACTATATTATCAAACTTTGACGTATCAGTGTAAGTTCTGCTTCTACTGGCTGACCAACTATATAACGTGGTTGTTTTGTTTATTATTTTTTTACATACCTAAAAGTATAGACTATAGTGAGGAATGGCTTCTACATGGACGAGTCGCAAGAAAATTTAAATAAAATATAAAAAGGTGAGCTTATGCCACATTTGGAAACTAGTCCCATCACGCACTCCTCATCATATGGAATAATAAAATTGATTTTTGTAAATACACCGCGATAACATTAAAAATCTCCCAGCGGGGCTAGTATGGCTGCGTCTATATCGCGTGTCAAATGTGGATAAAGCATCCGTCACTGTCGTACTTATTTACGTGTCAGAAGGTGACGGATGCCTTATCCAAATTTTGTCACGCGATAATCGCAGCCACATTAGGGCCCCAGATTGTTAGACCAAGTGAAGATTTATAATCATTTATATGTATAACATACGTAACCCATTATTTTATCTAACCCTATTTTTTTTCTAAAACTATAATATTTTCAGAATAACTTAATAATGTAGGGTAAATCGTCAGTAACTGGCCACCCCCCGGTAACTGGCCACTTTGCAATAAAATGAGTTAAGAAAGATATTTGCTCACATTTTTGCGATTAAACTAGAATACCTAGATCTTGAGTTATTACCCGGAGTACTGTCCAAGTATCTTTACTAACAGCGTCAGTAAGAAATTTGGTGGCTAGTAACTAAATGACACTTTCTAAAGTGGCCAGTTACTGACGATTTACCCTACATAAGGTTAGGATTTACTTGTGACTACCAAAAAACACAACCCATACGGCAAGAAAGAAAGAAGAAAGTAACCTATAATTATAGCGTGTTAAGCATCGTTAAAAAGGGGTTTACAAGGATAAAATTATAACATTTAAGATTTCTCAACGTTGCAATATTCACCAGAAACAACCATGTCCATGTAAGTCATCTGCTGTATGGTGGTGTAGTCTATCTTGCCGCCGTTCCTCCTGTCCGTCTCCTGGATCTCCTGCGCCAGTCTCTCCTGGACCTCAGGGTTGAGGGCCAGCTCGTGCACCAGCATGCCTACGGCTGCAGATACCGGGTCAAAGCCAGCGATCAGCAGGAGCAAGGCTTGGGCGAACAGGTCATCGTCAGACCATACTGAATTGAATGAACAAGTCTTATTAATGGACAATCATCGTGACATACATCATTTTAAAAGAAGTTTTTTTTACGCTTATTGCTGAAATATTAAATGCACATAATCCCGAGATCTGACCCTTCAGTTGCTCTTAAAGGCTGCTTAGAGGTGATTCCATATGCTCTAAATCAGCTAAGCTGCTGAGTCGGTTGCAAGCAGTTGTGCGTTGGTATTTTCCTTCTATTTTGGTATTGATTTGAGGAACTAAGTCTTCTTTAGCGCAGAAACGAGTGTTGCATAAAAAAAACGCAATAAAAAACAGAATCAGGATGTGTCACCTCTTTTCGTTGTTTCGTTTTTAGCAGCTGATTCAGGACCATCTCCTTCTCCTCCTCCTCCCTCTCCTTGAAGTTTACCTAAAGCAAAGATCGAATTATTTTGTCACATTTAAAATAGTGCATTCACGTTGATGCAAGTGCGGAAAGTACTTATGTCATTTTACATGAGTCTTGTGTCTTAAGACTCGAGGCGAGTGAAAATGACAGTTCTGCGCCGCACGTGTATTAAACAACGTTTTTTAAGAGGATTGTGAAGGCTAAAAATTTCCATACAAAATGTGATAACGTTTCTCGCCCCTTAAACCTGCGTCGCTATTGCCTAACGCACTCGCAATCTGAATTGACTTCAAAGCGGAACAATTGTTTTCATTTTGTTTGCAGACAAGCCTTCGATTTTCAAAATGAAAACAATTGCAATTGTGAGTACGTTAAGCACTGGTCCAATTGTTACTATTTTTGAATATGTTGCAGACATGAAAAACGATGTCTGTACGTATTTCTTTCCAAAAACAAATTCTTAGGATGAATTTAAAAAACAAAAAGACGTACAGACTTGTTCTTTATAATAACTACAACATATTCAAAAATCGTGGAAAACTGACTTGAATTACGGGGTGAGAAACGTTATCGCTAGGAGTTTAATTTTTATGGATTTTTTTAGACAGCTGCTTAAGAAATCCCATAAAATCTAGCATAGAATAGAGTAGAATGTACCTCTTCTCGCATCCAAAATAATATCAACAAAGTCATTCCGATCTATATTAGAAGCTTTCCGTGACTGCAGGGTCTGAAGCAAGAGTTTCTTGAAGAAATCTGCCGATGCTTGTGGGAACATTGTAGCTCGTAACATCTTTAACATAAAACACAAAAGCCGGAGTTAATATTTAGGAGCATTCGACTTCCACGTGACTTCGTAAATATTAAATGTAATGGAAAAACTGTTAGAATAATAGATCATACATTGAACTAAACGCAAAAAACACCGTCAATTTTCACCGAAGATCTTTTCGTGAACAAACACTATTAAGTTAAATCAACAGGGGGGTTATTATGACATAGTTATGCCATTCTGTTTACGCTGAGAGAAAAGGACAGAGCTATATAACTGCCATAGCTCTGTCCCTTACACTCACCGTAAAATGAACTGCATAGTTATGTCATAATAACCCCCCAGCAAATTAAAAAAGTGGCAGTACCTACTACGCATCTTGAATGTTTACGAAAGTACAGGTCGATTCACAAGAGCTGGCACGTATGGATTGAATGAGTGAATGAAAGTGTACTAGTGTGTAAAATAGTAACAGGTTTTCGGTTTGGAATTCGAACATCGGTTCAAAGGACGGCACTCACACAATGATAGGTGACATTACGTTCGTTCAATCCATTCGTGCCAACTCTTGTGAATCGACCTGTATCGTCTTAAGTATTGCGTAAAGTAGAAGCCGCAATGGTTGACGTTTTTGAGAAATACTTTATGCTTTTTTTGTAGAAACGATACACTCCAAATTGAAAATATATACATACTACCTTAATTGAGTGAAAATAATTGATTGTAAATTAAATCAGGCGACTTTTAATACAATAATTAGTGACTAATGAGAGGCTCCGCTACCATTCCCTCAATCAACTTTTTTTTTGGAATTTGAACCATTACTTATGCCTTTTTCTAGTATGGGTACAAACGTCTTATGGTTACGACGGCATGAGCGAGACTGAGCGGGGTTCGTCGCCTGATGTTCCCATCATTCCCTCCCGTTCCAGCTATGCACCATTTTTCCATTACATATAATCATGTGTCATTCATAAAATATTTTCCTCCATCATACCTTCATTACATTGGGAACGACTTGAAACCCTAGGAAACAGATAAGCTGGCTATATTTTAACTGTGACAGCATCTTGCCCATGTCGTACAGCTCCTCGTTGGAATTTTCTTGCGAGTCAATGTTCAGTCCGAAGGCACAGGATATAATGATCTCGAAGTTGTAATGGGAAGCCAATACGTTGAAGTCTAAATCCCAGGAGTTTGCTGCCAAGTAAAATTAGTCATTAATAAAAAAAAAGAAGATAAGACATTAGACAACTAAGCTAAACTAAACTAAATTGAAGAAATTGAAGATGTAAAAATAATCTAAGATGCTGAATCTAATAATGCCCTCCACGGCATTGTACCAAAGACGCTAGCAGCGTTGCCTTGTTGTATTGTGTACAGCTCCTCGGTCTCCAGTAACGTCAATTTCCAGCGGTGCCGAGCGTTAGGACGACGGACGTCTTGACGCAGAATAGAATAAAATTATATTCTGGAAAGTGGGTATTTTTATAATGACGGTACGCAAATGATTAAACGTCAGAAGTTAAGTTCAGAATTGTGGTCTCTGCGTGAGCTGATTTACAAGGTAACCTATTCTTAGTTATGTTAACAAATTTGAACGTGGTTAGTGATTGTTGTTTGGTGATTCCGTGATAATTGCTTTGCTTACTTGTTGAAAATTGAATTCAACAAAAAAAACCGGGCAAGAGCATGTCGGACCATGCTCAGTGTAGGGTTCCGAAGCCGTAACGACAAACACAAAAAACTATCCCAAAAATCAACATGTATGAAACAATTTTCTATTTAAAGTTATTTGGCGCTGTCTTAGATGATTTTTAGTAGGTATAAACCCGTTAATCGCCTGTATCTCAAGAACCTTTAAAATTCGTTATATGCGCTTTCGTTGAAGATTTTTTTCAGATTTTTAGTACTTGTAGTTTTGGCTGTAGGAGGGGGGGGGGGACACTTGACTCTAACAAAAAATTGCGCTTTAAAGCTTAATATTTCATAAACGGATCCCTTAATCGAAAAATTGTTGCCATAAACCCGCAATATTTTTGAAAGACCTATCCAACGACACCCCACACTATGGGGTAGGCAAGAAAAAAAAAAGACATCCCCACGTTACGTGTAGGGGAGGTGCATTAAAAAAAAATATTTTTCAAAATTTTATTTTACCACTTTGTTGGCATGACTAATATGTACATTCATGCCAAATTACAGCTTTCTAGTACTATGAGTCTCTGAGCTAGACTGGGGACGGACGGACGGACGGACGGACGGACGGACATGGCGAAACTATAAGGGTTCCTAGTTTGACTACGGAACCCTAAAAAACATGACAATTTAATCAATACATAAGTTCTGATTGTAATGGTTGTTAGATATTTGGTTTTATGCTCAGTATCGCAAGTTTACGATTTTAAATGAAAGGTAATCTAATTATATGTCACGATCTGAAAGTCGTCATCTACATGTATAATAATAAGGTGTTTCTATTATCTCGCCAATTTTAATCTTCTTTACATTATAATAATAACAAGCGTTTAAAAACCTTACTTTTAGACTTCTGTACCCTTCTCCGGATCTCTTCGACCATGCGGTTGCCAACATCGACCATTGACGGCATCATCAGCTTCAGTTTGAGGCTGGTAAACACGGGGCTCAACGTGGAACGCATGTCTTTCCACTCCTGACCTAATTTTAAAACAATTTGATATGAAAGCCTAAGAATATTGATGACCTTTTGTTTTTTTAGCTTGGCACGGTCTCGCTTTGTATAAAATAAGAACAGCTTACAAAAATTCAAACTTAAAATTCTGAAATGTCAAACCACCTCCATTTATTCTACAACAGGAAGGTGGCTAAGAAATGAAATCAGCTACTTTCAAGAAGTAGAAATTCATGTAAATCTCCTACCATTAGGTTTGTGACATCAGGTACCACAGATCTTGTCTTTGTTTACCTTTCATAACGAAGATACTCCTCCCAAACACCCGATCGATATCTTTATCGATGATGAGGGTATGGTCCTGGAAATGCTCGAAGTCTTTCACGGCTAGTCGCTTTACCAGCTCCAGGTCCCTGATGACCACCGCAGGCCTGATGCATTCGGACATCCCCACAAATCTGAAAGGTTATGAATTTTGGAAGGGAGAAGGAAGAAAGCCATACTGTTTACCGCATAGAAAATTCACAAACTCTATAAAAGTAATATAACAACAGAAAAGCACTCAAAATATGTATACACAGAAAAATAACAACAGACAGAGCGAGAGATAATTATTGTAATATTGGATAGAGGAGAATGAAAGAACTGAACAGTGCAATTTATTCGGATGTCACGAGCAAAGCGATGATCAAGTTATATAAACTTTGTGTTATAAACGCGAATGTTTAGAATTTTTGTTATTTGCGTCTTTGTGTGTTAACATACGAATGCAAATTAAAATTTAACATCTCTTCAAACTGTCGTGAGTTTAAGTTTGATTAAACTCATGACATTTATTTGACAAAAACACACAACCGTACAACAGACACGGTAGAAGAAAAAGAAGAAACAAGATTAGAGCAGAATTAGAATCGGTGCACTGTAGTGTGAAGTCAAGTAGGCCTCAGCTCAGCATGTGCTGCAGCCGGAGCCACAGCGCAGGTTTTCAGCTGAACCCTAGTGATTAGTATTTATTATCTAGTAAAGGCAACTGTCATGGAATCTAGATTGGTTCCTCGCTGATTGCTGTCCGTGTGCTTTGGCTTTACCGACGAGGCGGCACCTCCACCTCGCGCGCACAATATATCTGCTACACCTGGTGACCACTTATCCTCTTGCCACCTACCTTTCTCCAGGAAAACTAGCGTAAACCCTATCAAGGTTCAGAAAGACGTTCTGCCATCTGAAGATCACCCTCGTCATGTCTCCCAGCAGTGGGACTGGGGTGAGGTACTTCAGACCAGCTCGTTTGAAGTGGTGTCGGGGCAAGAAGCACAGGTACACCAATGCTGAGAAGGCAAGTATCCACAGCAGAGGCATCTGAAATAATCGAGAGCGAATCCGTACTAGGTACTTACTGTATTCATGGATTTTTGAAGACTCGTTGACGTTATTGGGAATAGGACGTGTCGATTATAACAAAATAATGATATCGTATTTTATGCTACAGATCAAAAGGGTTCGATATCATATTCGACCAGTTTGATTCCAGAATAAGGCAGACGAATTTTAATCTTTTTAAAACTAACAGCAAGTCACCTTTGTGTAACATTTGCTATTTCCAATATTTTACGTCCTTGCGGCGCTCATTATCACGCTGGCGGAAATAACTAACGATGTCGATGAGATATTCAAAACGGGTCCACGGGGGAGGGAAATATATCTGTCAAGTGGCCATTTCGGGGAAATGTCAGTTTGGTACAACCCGAGTGACGCTCGGTTTTCCAGGTACTTAAATATTAAACCAGCTAAAATTTATTTAAATAATGTTAAATATAATGTCGTATAATTTGTCTCTAATATAATTAATTATAAAATTCACTATTATACATTTTGGAATTAAATAATTCAAGATGTTAGAGTCCCCTTCTTAGCGAAACTATAAGAATTTAACTACGGCCAGGCCGGTGACACTCCGCGCTATCGCCTTCAAAATGTGCTGCCCCTTGCAAGGAGCGAATCAGTTGAGTGTCACGCGAGCGCTCGTCTCGACGCGCGCCGCCGTGCGCTGCCAAAGTTTTTGTTTGAATACGCACTTATACGAATATGGCTAATCGAAAAGGCAAAAAGTACTGCATCGCATCCGGGTGCTTAAATAATAACTCCAATGTCAAATTATCTTTTTTTAACCTGCCTCAGGATGCCGAAAGGTAAGATTATTATTAATATTATTAATGTAAGCATGTGCTGGTTATTTATTAGGTAAACACAACACACAAACAAATGGCAGCTTTTCTAAGTAACGGAGTAGGTAACGATAGTGTTTGAGTTTATAACAAACAAAAAGTTTTAAGGTCTATATCGAAGATATTATAGTATGTTAACAACAAATTTTGTAATGCAACTTTTACAAAATGAAACTTCAAAGTCCTTACAATATATGGTTATTTGTCGAAAACGTGCGTCAGCTCCTAGACTACTATTCCAGTACGGGTAGCACAAGTTGTGTTTCAATTAGTTTTCTTACAACAGCCACGGAAAAGTAATAGTACAAGTAAGCGCCAGCCCTGGGAGGTGGGCGGAGTCAGTAAAGCTCATGACGGGCGAAATAATACAGACTCTCGCGGCGCAGATTTAAGGTGCATTTTGTTTCGTTAGGGGCGCCCCCACTATCGATCGCAAAAATGTAACCAAGGTCACTTCCGTGCATGCATATTATTATCGTTCCCGCGTTCTCAATAGGTTTAAATTCGCATGTTTGCTGTCACAGAGAGTCGCTTCTGTACTTGTACTATTACTTATTCTGTGCTACGGCCCCTAAAAAGTAGAGTCAAGTATTATAATATAAAGGACTGCATTTTTAATCAACTTACAGTTCCTAAAACGGGAAAGACAGCAGTTGGATTGGCCGCAGCCGCGGCAACCTGTAAAACTTTGTCGTTGTACAAGCAAATAAACTAAAATAAACAACTATTAGAGTGATAAAAACATTTTAATTAGTCAAGTGTGCAATTTTATTGTCTTAATACGTTATACAATGTATATGTGATCTCTGCCCCCCGTGAGGTAGAGGGAGTGTCATGGTCGAACTTCAATGTAGGCAAGGAGAACCAAAAGCATTTTCTAGAAGGTTCACAAATTCTCATTTAATTATGAAAATACTACCATACATACATACCTACATACCTTCACGCCGTTATACCAGAGTGGGGCAGGCAATCACGCTTGGGATTGACCAAAAAAAACAACTCACGGTTTTTACTTTCTCATTCGAAAGAATAGGAAATTTTAAGACACCAATTTCATTAATTGTATATTTGACCCAATAGTTTTGTTTTAATATCTTTATTTATTTAGAAGACATTTTATGGATGACATGATTATTTAAAATTTGGGATGGCATTTTCTAATAAATTACAACAATTAAATGATATCCAATGATAAAAAGTGATTGTAATAGTGTATTAAAACATACTATTTCAAGCTGTTTTCGCCTAACCCGTAAGATACACCTAGGAGGGCTTCAAGCCGAATACGAAAGTAAAACAAAGGTTAAATATACTTTTGTCGAAATATCCAAAGTACCTAGATAAATATTTCAAAATCTTAATAATGCAGAACGGCTTTAAAACCCTATTTCTCGAAATGGTTTTCGAATTGGATTAATTGTAAAAATATGAACAATCCCAATTGATATAAAGATACTATCGATATACCTAAGGTGAACGAAACAAAGTAAATAAATAACATAACTACATTTTTAATAAGGAGTTTATTATTAAGAGATCAATTAAATCAAATGGCACTAGCATTAGTATAGAGTTCAAAAACAGAAAAAATATAGCATCCAGCAGAAATAGCCCTTTCAGTTTCTACATAATAATAATAATAATAATAATATCAGGGGACAAACTAAGCTCAAGGCTTGTATTATGGGTTCTAGACAACGATATAAATACTTATATAGAGAAATATATACTTAAATACATAGAAAACATCCATGACTCAGAAACAAATATTCGCGCTCATCACACTAATATCTGCCCTTACCGGGATTTGAACCCAGGACCGCTAGCTTCGTAGGCAGGGTCACTACCAACTAGGCCAGCGCGTCGTCTTAGTCGGTGGTAATCCTTTTAAGGCTTTATATGTAAATGATAGATATTACCCATTGCGTCCCCAGAGTCATCAAGAGATTTTTCAAGATTTTAAGAAGACTTAAGTGTATTAGCTCAAGATGGCGATGAACAAATAGGCGCTGACGATATAATTAACTCTAACTCAGGTTGCAACGTAAAATTAACATGATCATGCTTGTCCGGCAGTCCCGCAAATCCCGCGGATCTCGTGCTTCTAATCCCGCTACAAGCGGGACTGGAAAATAGTAAAACAGATAGGTATAGAAGTCAATCACTGGTATGTACTTCACTTTATATACCTACACTCGGCGGTCGCTCTAGGGTTGTTAACTATAGCTTATGCACAAAAAACAGTGGCAGTGGCACTCCTATATATTTGTTTGATTTATTGTTGAGAATGAAACGAATAATGAAAATATAAGGTAGTAATAATTAAATACTTAAATTTTGATGTCATTTCTATATTACAAATTTGTCACATTTTAATAGCATGAGAAGCGAAAAACAAATAAAACGGTTGCTCATGCTCGTGTAACCAAATAGTTTATGTAAGTATGTTGAACTTGGATTCTTAAATAATAATTTAAATATAAATAACATATTTTCTTTCGAACCTGATTTCCAATAACAGAAAAAAAAACTACTTATGCGGAAAGTTTCAGTTTGCGCCCTGTATTAAAAATAGTTTTGTATAGTTATGCGATAATGATCCATAATTTGAGAGGGATGACATGGATGTGGAGCGGGAACGTAGGGCGCTGGCGGTTAGGAGCAATATGTTGATCCGCAGGTTTGCAAAATGTACGAAAAGTGTTAAGTTAACTTTGTTTAAAGCATACGGTCAGTCATTCTACACTTGCAGCCTGTGGTTCAACTATTCTAAAAAAGCCTACAGCGCCCTACGCGTCCAGTACAACAACGCATTCAGGATGCTGTTGGGGCTGCCGCGCTGCTGCAGTGCATCAGGGATGTTCGCGGAGGCGCACACAGACGACTTTCACGCAATCATGCGCAAGCGAGTCGCCTCCCTGATGCGGCGTGTGCGCGGCGGCACCAACGGCCTCCTGGTCGCGGTGGCTGAAAGGTTAGATAGCCCGATCCTCGCCTTCTGGGCAGACAGGCACGTGCCTAGGGCCAACTATGACGTGTTTTAGGTGATTAATTATATTTATTTTGTAAATCACAGTACTAATCATATAGTTTTTTAAGTTGTTACTAACATAATATGGATTGCTTATCTGAAATAAATTATTATTATTATACGTACATGATTATGGTGAAGATTGAAAAGGGCATGCTTCGATGGTTCGGTCATTTGGAAAGGATGGATGAAAGAAGATTGACGAAAGAGATATACACATCGATAGTGAGTGGACGGGTCGGATGGGGCCGCCCTAGGCGTACTTTTTCGAGTCAAATCGGTGAAATACTGGAAAAGGGCCGAATCTTAAGTACCCGAAACCGACGTGCGTGCATGACTCGATGTATGAATGTGGAAGAAGCGAAAGAAATTTGTCAAGATCGTAGCAAGTGGAAAGAAGTGGTCTCTGCCTACCCCTCTGGGAAACAGGCGTGATTTAATGTATGTATGTGTATGATTATGGTAATCTATCCCAATTTTTAGAGTTCAATTAATTATTCCGGAACTAGCAAATACATCGATTATTTAATTAAATCAACAGAAAACAAACAAACGAAAGAACTTACAAACTTACTTAAAACTACACTAATCTAACAAACGGCTACCAGTGGGCATTGTTCCTAAAAAGCTGGCAGCATTGCCACGTTGAATGGCAATGCTTAATCTTTGTGCCAAGTACAGGCCAGCATTTTTGTCACGTGATGCGTCGATCAGGCGCTTTGACATATCTTTAAAAATACGGTGTGCTCCTGGTCCCCACGGTCCTAAAGTTTCGACCCCAAAAGGCTCAAATATGTACTTCTATCAAGTAGGACCTTGTGCAGGGTCCGTCCGGATCGCTACTACCATCTTATCCATTAACCTACCGCCAAATAGCAGTGTTCGCATTGTTGTGTTCCGGTTTGGGGATAAGAGAGCCGGTGAAATGACTAGCATAGAGGCATTCCACCTTAGTCCTCAGGGTTGGCAACGCATTTGCAGTCTTAGGATTGCACTGCATTCTTGTGAATGCGAATGTCTATGGGTCACAGTTTCCACTTACCATCAGGTGGCCTGTGTGCTCGTTTGTCTACTCTATGCCATACAAAATACAAATTACAAATACAAAGTTGACTGTATTTGCGCCTTTTGAGGGTCTCCGCTGATTCCGCCGCGAAACCAGCCCTAGTACTTGTTCCGGGAAGATGTGACGGCGCAAGGGTGTCCAAATAAAATCGTGACAAAAAAAAAATACAGACAAAAGTAAGGATCAGAATTTGATGCTCAGTACCTATGCCTATTGTCGAATAATTGTGAACAATGCAATAACTAATAACCAAAATCAATAACATGCTAAAATTGGTTACTAAAAGATGATCTAGTCCTGAATAAATCCGCCAATTATGTCCGCCATTTGTAATTTTCTTTTATTGTGCTAATAAAGTTTAAATAAATGCAATTATTAAAACTGTATATGTCTTTTTACCACATTTAACAAAGGAGAAGAAAAGACTAATAAATTTTTAAAGTCGTATTAGTCGAGAACGTATTTATAATCTATTTATTAATAATTTATTTATTAATTAGCCTCATCACTTACCGGGGAAAGAATCAGTACCATCAAGAGCACCATAATTACACTGAAAACGAGTAGAACGAAAAACGATCCGATTACCCCCCACCCAATAAAACAGTGGCCATATTATAAGCTGTCAAAACTTAGATTAAAGGCAGTAAAAGAGACAAAGATATATGACTCCTATAGCTTTTACCCTATCATTGACTTTGACTTCACACATTTTAACGAAATGCATACGGCTTCGGAAATACAAATATTTACACAATTGCCTTACCACTCGTAAGGCACTGGTCCCACCGCCGGCTACAGACTATAAGCTAGTAGAACTATAAACTACAAAAGAGTGGGCGAGCGGCGAGAAGCGAGTAAAGTTTTGATAGTTTTGACGCTCGGCTATAAAGCGAGTGTTCGCGGACGACGGGCGAGCTAGTTTTATAGTCGATAGCTTTTATCGCCGCGGTCAACTAGTAAACAGCGGTCCCACCGCCAGATATCGGCAAGCTCGGCGAGCAACTAGTAAAATTATGTACTAGAAACAGTTGACAGTCGGCGGGAGGCTAGTAAAAATTCTATGGAATTATAGCTTACTCGCCGGGCGTTGGGAGAGTGTCCTCGCCGGCAGTGTGAACAGCGAGCGATGAACTATAAATATATATCTCTCTCTTTTATTTACACGGAAGCGATTATCTTTTGTTCGTTTCTTGGGCTAGAAAAAAGTCGATAGTTCATATCTCACTCGCCCGCGGTGGGACCAGTGCCTAAGGCTATTTTATTCGAAAACTAGCGTCCCGCCCTCGCTTCGCTTCGATTTATATGAGTTTTCTGTAACACCCGTAAGTATGTAAAACAGAATTTATTATACATAAAAAACTTCTTCTTGAATCACTCTATTTATTTAAAAAAACCGCATCAAATTCCGTTGCGCAGTTTTTAAGGACCTAAGCCTACATAGGGATAGACAGACAGCGGGAAGCGACTTTGGTTAATACTATGTAGTGATATATATCTATTATCTTTGACGACGCGCTGGCCTAGTGGGTAGTGACGATAGGTATAGGTAGAGATATTTGTGTGATGAGCGCGAATATTTTGTTCCTGAGTCATGGATGTTTTACGTTTTTATGTATTTACGTTTTTATTTCTCTATAATATAAAATTAAACCGAACGAGTATTTGTTCGTGAGTCTTGGATCTTTTTCTGGAGTATTTATTTCTCTAATTTTCTATGTATTTAAGTATACATATATTTCTCTATGTAAGTATTTGTACCCTTGTCTAGTACCCATATTACAAGTCTAGAACTTAGTTTGCAACTAGGTTACTAATTTGTGTGAGATTGACCTTTGACATTTATTCATTTTTGTTCTGATTTAGTTATTAACTCGGGTGGCAAGTATTTCTCATAGATTAAACCTTACTTGATTTACTTGGGTCGTTCGAAGATTAAACGATTCTGGTCGATAAGGGACATCGATATAAAAACCACCAAAACAAAAACTCGCGAGATCCTTTCGATGACTTGAAAATTTTACGTAATGATACGTTGGTTAGACAGATAAAATAATATTCTAGTTTTTTTTACAACAACACCGTCTATTAGTTGCCTCGTGTCACTGTTAAAATTTAAACAGTTAAGTCAATATAACTTGTGTTCTGTAGCTGTGGACTAGCTAGACGGACTTGAGTATCATAAGAAATATGTAAACATTGTATATTGTCTAGAGGACACGGTTTCTGCAGGAGCATGTATCGAAACTTTTTATGTAGTTGTCTTACACCATCATACTCGTAATTAAGTATAATTTTTATAATTATTTTTCTATTACTACTAATTTGTTCTGGAGAAAATTTAGTTTTGACACATTTTCCTGCTCAACTACGCGTGAATCCCCGTGTTCCCCGTGTGGTAGCCGGATTAGAATAGTGCCACTCCGTATCTTTTCATGGATGTCGTAAAAGCCGACTAAGGTAATAAAGGCGTGTAGTACTGTTAGGCGATGGGCTTGCAACCTGTCACTAATACACTGGTAAACATCTTCGCCTAAGTGTGCAAAATGTGGTTACAGCATTATCAAAAAGTTTTTATAGTTGTTGGAAATTTTGTAGCTCTGCCTACCCCACTCTGGGAATAAAAGCGTGAGTTTATGTATGTATGTATGTACTACGCGTCAAAACATTTTTTTCTTATCGTATGTTAGATTCATTGTTTTATTGTATATTTAAAAAAAACGACTGACTGTTGAGTTTCTTGCGGCGTTTCTTCTCAGCAGTGGTCTCTTGGGAAGCGCTGGTAGATTTTTGACGTGTAAAAGTGCCCGTGCGGCCTACTTACTGAATAATTTTTATCTTTTATCCAATGAACGATGCGGCCAAGAAGATAGCTAGTTGATAGTAAGAGAAACTAAACATAAACAATCTTCATATATCTAAGTTACGATCTTACTTTCTGGTTGATTACTGCACCATTATATACGTAACTAAAATAAAATCACTCGTATCGGCTAAAAGATATGATAACGCTTTGTTCGGGGTATATTGTCTGGCATAAAATTACAGTTCACTTTATTGATCACGGTGATAACGTAAAACTTCATATCGTTAAAATATCAAGTAGATATTGCTTATCATAATTCCTTAAAATTCAAAGGTCTAAAGTTGTTATACATACATTTCAAGCTCAGTCACGTGATTTAATTTGGTACCCACCTTAAGTTCAAAGTCAATCTGACATTCTACAACAATAAAGTTGTGTTACAAATGACTTGACATCTCTAATGACATTGATAACTTCAAGCATATTGTTCTTGAAATGGGTCATTAACGCTCGTAGACCTAACGTTTTCAAGGATATAAAAGCAGTAATATTTCAAAAACTGCATGATCTATATTAGTATCTACTAGTTCATAAGTTCCTGTGCTCTGCCAAGGTCTATAAAGATCTCATAGCTTGTAAGTAGTTATACTTCACACACCGGGGCCCTAATATCGCTGCGTTTGTCGCGTGACAAAAGTTTAGATAAGGCATCCGTCACCTTCTGACACGTAAATAAGAACGAGAGTGACGGATGCTTTATCCACATTTGACACGCGATATAGACGCAGCCATACTAGGTCCGCTCTATTAGGTACGAATTCATAGTTGGGGCCATTTGCAACGTTAAAAGATGGCGGATGTGTAATTTGTTTTAGTTTTATTTTTTTGTGTATTTAGGTGTTCAAAGTTCTTTTCTGATAGTGATTTGTACTTTTTATGCCATTGTGTTGCACAGTGATTGAAAACTTGGACTTATTTCGCGTATCTGGCATCTTTCTTCTCGTTACAAGTGGACTCGAAGTGGTACATAGGTTAAAACTATCTTGACCTCTGTCCTACAAACTACCGAACAACGTTGCCCCCAATCTTCCCAGAGAAGATTGGATTGTATTTTATTGCTAGGTATATTGATTTATACTTATATACACTTGACACTGGCGAAATCACTGATTCGTGGAAACGCCATAGCCCGGCGGTAGTAGCTGTTGAAGTCGCCGCGGGGCAAAAAGAAGAAGAAGAAGAAGAATTCATAGTTCAATACTAAGATAATATAATTCATTATTAAGTTTGTATTTAATCATAAATACTGTACTGACTTATTAATTAAATGTTCACTCGGCATCTGTTTCAATAACCAGATACTGTTAAACCAAACATATAACATAATTCTTATGTTGAAAAACTTAAGGTTTATTCTAAATTGTAACTACCAAGATGATCAACGCGTTGCTGGTAGCGTGTTTTGTAAGTAGATAGTTATAATCATATTCTATATTCTATTTTCTATATTCTATGATATTATCGATACTACACGACTCCCGCCACTTCGTGCGCGTAGAATTAATTCGTTTCCTGTTACTCTCCCTATTTAACCCCTTAGGGGACAAATTTCCAAAAAATCCCTTCTTAGTATATCCCTAGGATATCCAAACAATATTTCGTCTTAATTTCAAATCCCTGGGTCAAGCGGTTCTTTTTTTTAACCGACTTAAAAAAAGGAGAAGGCTCTATGTTCTGTTTTTTTTATATATGTTCAAAAAACGATAACTTGTCTTGAGTAAAAATAATTGAAATCGTTAGTGAATTTAACGCAGTCATGCCCGACATTTCCGTCCACTCTAATACCTCTCACTCTTTTAGGTTCCCCAATTTTCGACGAAGCCGAGGTGTTTTCTAACTAACTAAATAATTTAAAAACCAGACGAAATGTGTCTGTAGTGCAAGTAAAAACACAATTTATGGGATACGTAACAAACTTTACTTAATAACAGTTACCCTTTGAGTAGTCAGCTTAACGGGAAAAGGTGGCCACTTTTTTCCGTTAAGTTAATAACTCTACCGGCATTCCTGCCCTCTGCTTATGGTTCGATGTCTCTCGTCAGTATTATATTGAATCTCCGACAGATACTTGACGCTGGGGTGCCTGGTGTGAATCATGCCCATGGTGTTTGTACTGCAAATGAAAACACAACTTATATATATTGTTGGCAATTTGTGAAAGGTATGCGGTGACCCATGGCCTCAAGTACAACACGAAGAAGAGTGAGCTTTTAGTTTTTAAGACAGGAAACAGGATTCCCGTTACGATTCCTGACGTGTATCTGTGTGGAGCTCCTCTTAACAGGGTGTCTCGTTTCAAGTACTTGGGGCACTGGATCACTGAAAACCTTCAGGACGATGCTGATTTAGAAAGGGAACGCAGGGCATTGGCTGTTAGGTGTAATATGCTGTCGCGCAGGTTTGCACGTTGTAATAGTGACGTGAAAAAGACCCTTTTTAAAGCGTTCTGCCAAACTTTTTACACGTGCAGCCTGTGGACAAATTATACTAAGAAAACCTACAATGCCCTGCGGGTCCAGTATAATAACAGCTTTAGAGTGCTGATGGGACTGCCACGTTTCTGCAGTGCATCGAGAATGTTCGCGGAAGCGCATACCGACAGCTTTAGTGCTATAATTCGCAAGCGTACTGCTTCCCTGATGCGCCGCGTTCGTGACACTCCCAACAGCCTTCTGAGACTGATTTGGGAAAATCCTGCTTGCGCTACCTGGGGACATTGGAACTCGTTGCACATGGGTTCACGAGGCACAGTCTACGGCATTTTTTAGAATTTTATTGTACTGATTTTGTAGTCTTGACATGTCTAATAATTATATTGTATTTTATTTTCTTTTTATATCAATGCAGTACTAACATAGTCGTAATATTAAACTATTGTTACTAACACTATGGACTTTGTCTGAATTAAATAATTTTGAATTTGAATTTGAATTTGAATAGGGTATATCACATAGTTTAATAACAATTCACCTTCGAATAATCAACTTAACTGTTTTTGTGTTATTTCAGGTTGCTGTATTTGCAGCCAATACGTTTACCACCTTTTCTATGAATATATCAGTAAACGTAAGTACAAAAAGTATTTTATAAGTATTGGAACGTAACATGTACAAATCAACTAAACTAAACTCTTTAATTGCACACAATCATGTACAGTCTAGCTCTACGATGCGTAACTGGGTCAAAATCTTTTTCGATGCACTGAAATTTTCCACTCTCTGTCACAATCGTAATTGTTCTCTTTAAGTAGTAATGTTTTTTTAATCTAAATAAATGTTTGTTTTATTTGAATCAGTGAAGTATTGTCAAACATTGTCAAACAAAATAAAATATTACTTCCTACAAAAACCACTACTCTGTCACATTTCCCAGGGACCAATTACAATGCATCGAAAAAGATTTTGACCCAACTAGCATTGTACCGAAAAGTAACTTCTCAAAATGTGAAAGATTCTTATGAGAAATTCTCGGAAATTTCCAAGAATATTAATCTGGAATATGACGAATCAGGAACAAATCCAATTGAACATGAGTACATTTCTTAGCGTGCCTACTATAACTTTTATGGAAAACAATTTGATTTTCTAACATAAAAAGTAAAATAAAATTCAGGCATAAAAATCATTTTAATTTTGGATTTGCATTGTAATTTTGGGGTTCCTATGGCCATCCTGCGTCTTCATCATCAGATCAGCTCGGTGGTACCATATTATTGTATTGTCATCAGAACTAAAGGCGTATGCCATTTTTCCGTTTCATCGGAAACCGGGAAGTGGCTCAAATTTAACTTGCAAGATTTGACCCTTACATACATTACAAGTTAAATAAAAGCTTGTAAAAAACAATATTGTTATTACAACTCATTCAACTTACTGATTTAAAATCACATTAACTTCAATTAAAGTTTGCCATCGTTGTATTAAAACCAAACTAATCTTCAGCCTTCGTAGGTGACTAGAAGTTCGCCATCACCTCTTCTTTCATCTCCATCTGTTTTCTTTACTTTCTTTTTGTCCTTTTATTCAGATTGAACTGATTGGTACTTTCTATAAATTTATTATTCCAGATGTTGGTCCTTTGAGTAGGCGTTCTTTTAGCCTCGATATGCTGCTACCTGCCACGACATCGCTTCAAAAACACCGGCGTAAAGTACTTGAATTCAGTCCCATTCCTGGGAGACATGACAAAGGTGATTTTCGGAATGCAGCACGTTTTTGACAACATTGATAGGGTGTACTGCAGTTTTCCAAAAGAAAGGTAGGTGACAACAAATTTGGCAATTTCTACAACAGCTTCTATTCAACATGGTAAAACCCAGGGACCCGACCACCCATTCCCCCATAAAAGCCTTTAAAAGACTTACCTCTCGAAGAAAACCCACTAAAAGACCCCTTTGGAAGCAATATACGACGTAGTTGTTTGTTAAACTAGCCATCACATAAGGGACACCTAAAGAGCAGCAGTAAATTGATATCCCTCTTATTGCATAACCAAATATAAGTGTAACTCTTACAAATAATGCTTAAAAACCCCATAGAACGGCTTTTTATACGGGTAACCCTTAGAAATAGCACTTAAAAAGCAAATCGAACGCCTTTCAAGCGATACGGCTTTGCTAAATTAATCCTTTTAGAAACCCATTCGAAACCCCTTGAATGGGATAGCGGGCCGGTCCAGTTTACTAAAACCATATTGCTTTAGACGTGTTATGGTATTGTTTTTAACTCCGTCATTACTGTTAAGACTGCACCGAGCAAACGTCGAGCGTCCAGTGGCGCCTTCATTACTGTTATTGTGTTTCCTAATTAACTAAAGAATTTCCGTGCAATCAGACGATACGTTTTTGTAGCGCAAGTAAAAACACAATTTATGGGGTACGTAACAAACTTTAATAGCAATTACCCTTTGAGTAATCGGCTTAACGGGAAAAGGCGGCCCTTTTTTCCGTTAAGTTGATTATTCGAAGGTGAATTGTTATTAAACTATGTGATATACCCTATAAGTTGCGTTTTTATTTGTAGTACAAAAACCTACCAACCAATTTCAAGAAAATAATTTAGTTTATTGAAAAACACAATAATAGTAATAAGGGCGCCACTGTACAGTCAACCAATTTGATTTCTAGGCCACTTTGGACTATGTTAAAGTGACGTAATTGTCAACCAACACGTAAGAGACTCCCTATGATTTGGTTTACAACGTCACGTTGACAAAGTCCATAGTGGCCTAGGAATCAAATTGGTTGACTGTACATCCGGCGTACGCTCGGCGCATTCTTAAGTAAATAAGTGCTATTATAACGAGGACAATGCGATAAGACGTTAAAGGCAGTATGGTTTTTAGAGGTCAAAGATTTTTCACAGAGCCTTGGCGAAGAATATTTATACATATTATACATATGAATAAAGACTAAAATTCGCTACTAAGTAAGATCTAGAATTCGTAAAATCTGTTCTATGTTCCATGGAATATTTAATCGCAATTTGTGAATTATAAAAAAAAAATTAGATATTTTAATTTTTAGAACCCTTTATGTATATTGCAGACCTATTTAGTAATATAGGATTCATCTACCGTAGAAAAACTCTATTAATTCATAATATGTTCACAACAATAAATGAACCAATTTCAGCCCAATTCCTAGAAGTTAAATCGTCTATTTCCTTGTTTAATTGGAACATCATTACTATATCATTGTATATGACTGCTGTTTCAGATTTTTTGGGCTATCCGAGTTTGTGAGGCCAGTGCTAGTGATAAGGGACTTGGAGCTAGTAAAGAAGATAGCTGTAAAAGATTTTGAGCACTTTCAGGACCACTCTCTCGTCATAGACGAACATATTGATCCAATGTTTGGAAGAAGTATTTTTGTAAAGAAAGGTAAAACAGTGAATTACGACGAGTGTAAGCGTTAGAGATTATTTTCCGGACACTTCTCCGTGGCAGTTGGGGATTAATAATCGAAAGCTTTCCAGACTGGACTGCTCTAGGGCAGGTCTTCCAACTTCTTTGTTGTTTTATAGCCAACATAGACCTCTTTCAGGTTAGGTTTGATGCCCGGAAGCTCAAAAGATCTGGCTTTCTCGAACCTCCTTCAAGCTTCAAATCAAGAGCCTTATTAACTTATTATTAACAAACTTCTGGGTTGCATTACTCGACACATTATGCGCGTCTAGCCCCAGATAATATTAGTAAGATACGATTAATATGCTCTTACAAACGTTCTCAGTATTTTTTCTGGGAATGTTTTGCAACTTGCAGACTGCTGTAGTATCAGCTGTACATATATATCTATACGAAAAAATTTCAAGGATAAAAAATACATAGTTTTGATGTTATTCAATGTATTGAGTTGCGATATATTTCAAAATGCTAAAATATTAAGGGATTATTTTTGAATCTTAGAGACATTTAGTGTGAAATAAATTTCATTGGACATCCGCCGCGTCAATTTTACCATCAATGTAATGTATCATAGTATATTTTTTGATGTAGGTCAGGATTGGAAAGACATTCGTTCTCTGATGAGCCCCGTGTTTACCAGCTACAAACTGAAACTGATGGTTCAGGACATGGAGATTATTGGGAATCGCATGGTTGGAGATATAAGGAACAGGATACAGGATTCCAAAAGTAAGAAATGTACACAGGTGACTACGTACGCCATCGTTATACGTGCCAGAGCTGGGCTCATGTCTCCTCGTATGATAAAAAGATCTGGGCAATAACTCTTTGCTGACCTAGTACCATTCAATGCCATGGTGACGGATAACCCCGAGGCTCATGGACTTTTTTAATTACAAGTATGCTAATGGGTGGATCAACTTTTTATTGCTGGTATTCTGTCCCGTAAGCCAGGAGACAACAGTGATAGAGTTTCTTAGAAAAAAATATATAATATATACTGCTAGCACACTCAGGAGAAAGACCATAAAAGAATGGGTTTGTAATTGCCAGTAAAACTGATTTTTAGTGGAATTACATCCTTTGAAATCATAGTTTTAAAGAGTGACCCAGGAGACGTCACCATGGCAACGCGCTACAATAAAAAGTTGATTCACCCAAATACATGGCCAAACCTACTCCTTCCTTCCTTCCTTCTAAACAAATCCCTTAACCTACCGCCAAGTAGCTGTTCGCATTGTTGTTCCAGTGTTAGAATAAGACAATCGGTGAGATTACTAGTGCTGGAGCATTTGATTCCATCTTAGTTCTCAGGGTACGCAATGCATGGAATTCAAATATCCATGGGTTTCAGAGGCACCATCAGGTGTCATAGTTGATTATGTGCCTTCTCTTTGCCATAAAAACCTGAGGACTAAGGTAGAATGCCACTAATTACTAGAATACAACGGGCCCCAAAAATGTTTTTTTTAGACACTTTTTCTTACTCTTACATTTTCCCACAGCAAACTGCTTCCAAGCTGAATTTGGCGATTTTTGCTCCCAATATATCTTCGAAATAATAGCTTCTTGTGCTTTCGGAATCAAGGCCGACCCTCAAAACAGCTCCAACGTGGAGTTTTACAACATGGAGAAGAAGCTGTCAAAATTTGGTTACTTGCAACTTTTGGGTTTTTTAGGATTTTCTAATTTTCCCCTTATAATGAAAGTAAGTTGATCGAGGATAATCACTTGAAAGGTTAAAATTAGAATTTAATAACAAAAATGAATACAATGTAATACAGCATAACCAACACTAAATCAAAGACACCATGTTGTGTTTAATAAAGCTTACGTTCCAGGCAATAAGAGCTACAATGTTTTCGAAGTCATCACAGGATTTTTTCAAGAAACTGTCGATTCAGACCATTGCGACACGAAAAGCTCAAAACGTAAAACGTCCAGACTTGATTGATATTATTATGGAGGCCAGGAAAGGTACATTTTTAGTTTTAATTCCCGACGGCAAAAGTTCCATTTTTTTGTTTTTAAGTGAGTATTGTGTCTGTCTGTGGTATTGTAACTCTCAAACGGATATACCGATTAGGATGTGGTTTAAAAAAACGCTAGTATAATCAGGATGATCTTTAACCAGGTTTAATGAAATCATCGACGAATCAGTAGTGAACCATAAATTAGTAGTGGGTCGTAACTAAATGACCAAAATGAAGTTTTGAGATGCTTAATAAACAAAGAAATTTGACAAGGATTTATGTGTTTTAGATTACAACGTTGATGAAAATGCAACAGCTGAGACGGAAGAAGCAGCAACAGCTGAGACCGAGGAAGCAGTAACTGACAACAACACTGCAAAAAAAGGTGAAAGCATACACATACATACATAAGCTCACGCCTTTATTCCCAGAGTGGGGTAGGCAGAGCTACAGAAATACTAACAACTCTAAAAACTTGTTAATACTCGTAATTCTGTAACCACATTTTGCACAATTAGGCTAAGATGTTTACCAGTGTATTAGTGACAGGTTGCAAGCCCATCGCCTAACAGTACCACACAGCCTTTATTCCCTTAGTCGTCTCTTACGACATCCACGGGAGGACATGGAGTGGCACTATTCTTACCCGGCAACCAAACGGGTGAGAGTAGGCTTAACAATTATACACCAGTAATAAAATTGCCTCTGAGTGCCGGTGATACTCGTATCGTCGTCATAGTACAAAGTAGTACAAACCTAGAGTATCATTAATAGTACAAGCCTAGAGCTGACTTTGGGGCCAACCCCTTATTTCACCATTTTGACAATGATGGGTGACAGGCGACAATTCCCTATACGTTGTAAAGTTAACAAACTTTCACATCAATGGAATTCATTTACACTGAAATGTCACCTACCTATCATTGTCAGGATAGTCAAATAGGAAGCAGGTAAACGTGTGTCAGGTTGGCCTCTGATGTTTTTTCTTTTTTCCCCAGCATGGAAAGATGACGACTTATTGGCACAACCCGTGCTACTTCTAATGGCTGGTTTTGACCCAGTAGCCGGAGCCTTAACTCAGCTGGTGCATGAGCTGGCGATCAACCCTGGAGTCCAGGAAAAACTGGCGCAGGAGATACAGGAGACTGACAGGAGGAGTGATGGCAGGATTGAATTGGCTACCATACAGCAGATGACGTACATGGAAATGGTAATTTCAGGTGAGTGCTTTATTTTTAACTATTTTTTGCCCACGTTTTCGTCCACGTAGACTTCAATTATCGTTATTCCCTCAGCAACTTTGAAAATTTCCGGGATACATAGTATCCTATGCGTTAATCCACACTATAAGCTATCTCTGTTACAAATTTCATCCAATTCTGTTTAGCCGTTGCAGCGTGAAAGTGTAACAAACTATCACATAAACATGAACTTTCGCATTTATAATATTTTAGTGGAATGAGAACCTTGCATAAAAATAGTCAGTTCTTTGGAAATTCAAGGCATAATATTGTTCTAGACCCCACGAGGAGACGAAACAAATAAGTTAGCATTCATCAACTTGCATATAGGTTAACTCTGGGACCCACCATATGGCAATAAAAAAATATTATAATTTACCTGTACAAATAAAACAAATAGAAAAGGTTCACATTTTTAGTAATAAATTGAAGGATTTCCTTATTTTAAATTGCTTTTACAGCCTTCAAGAGTTTTTTAGTTTTAAAGATAACAATGTATGACTGAGTAAGAATATGATTAGATTTAGGTTAGGATATACCTATAGTTAGAATAAGTTTTGTGTTGCTGTGACCTTACAGGGTTTATGCTGGGACGTATTGTATACTTTGTTATGTATCATTAAGATCTTGTAAAACCTATAACTGCAATGAATAAATGAATTATGAATTAATAATGAAATGAACTCCGTGGGTCTAATTTGACGTATGAAAGGGAGTTTTTGATCTCTGAGCGAAAGCGGTACATACTCCCCAAATAGAACATTTGAGGTCCCTGCGATTTCCATATACGAAGTGAGGGCGGGTCGCTAGTTATTATGTTAGCAATTAAGACTGCGTCGAGCGTGCACCGGATGTACAGTGGCGCCCTCATTACAATTATTAAGTACTACAAATGAAAACACAACTTATAGGGTATATCACATAGTTTAATAACAATTCACCTTCGAAGAATCAACTGAACAGAAAAAAATGGCCACCTTTTCCCGTTAAGCTGACTACTCAAAGGGTTATTGTTATTAAAGTTTGTTACGTACCTACCCCATAAAATTGTATTTTTACTTGCGCTTCAAAAACGTATTGTCTGATTGCAAGGGAATTCTTTCGTTAAAATTAGAAACGGAATAATAGTAATGAGGGCGCCACTGAACGCTCGACGTTAGCTCGGTGCAGTCTTTTGGTCACAGCACACATAACCGCTCCGCAACGGATCGGCATCGCCTCGCCTCATTTATACAAGGCAAGGCGATGTCGCTACGGTGCTGATAAGTGTGCGCTGCAGAAGGGAGTTTCATACAAATGATACTGAACGGCTCGAGTTGATCCCTTTCCGAGTTGATATGTGTGCTGTGACCCTTAAACGTTACAGTTAAAACACTTTATGTTTGGCAGAAATGTTAAGAAAATGGGCAAACAGCAACGTGGACAGATGGTGTACGAAGGATTACAACTTAGGAAGACCCAACGACTCTGCTACTGAAGATTACATAGTAAGCCTGCAATCATTTGTTGCCTTTAAACAGTTAACATAAGAGCTCTTTGTTTATTTTTAATATACGCGTTACTCCAGTTAATATGTATGGCTCATTTTTATTTCACCGGGTCTCATTGAAAATTCTACATGAATATCAAACACGATGGCTAGGATCTTACAACACTAAAATGGAGTTGTGTAATAAGATGGATTTAATCGCGGTGTCCAGTAAGATCACCTGGTAGGATCGCCTACCTATTAATTTTGTACGTCGGGGATTCTACCAGGTGATCTTACTGGATATCGCGGATTTAATAGTAGATCATCTTTAACCTCTTCTGTCTGTCTGTCGTATGTCTTCTGATTTACAATCCTTGTCTATCGCACATGTTTAAAGAAATGCTTCAATGGAACTCTTTTTATAGATTACATAACTTAAAATATTTTGTTCTATCCCTAAGTAATTTTTATTCTCAGATAATTCTTACCGCCGAACATTTTAAATATTATATTTCCCACCATAAATGAACACAAAATTATAATTAAGTGTAGAGCACAAAAACCTTCCTTAATTTTGGACCTCGATATCACAAAAATAGAGTCAAAAAATGGTAAAGGAGTTTGTCTTGTCGAATCTTGCCTTTAATTTCAGATCCGTAAGGGGGAAGGACTATACATCCCCATGAGGTCGATCCACTTCGACCCTCTGTACTACCCTGAGCCATACAAGTTTGACCCGGAGCGGTTCTCTAAAGAGAATCGACACAAAATACCAGCCTATGCGTACAACCCGTTTGGAATAGGACAGAGAGCCTGCATGGGTAACATTAGTATTTTTTTTTTTTTTATGGCATAGAGTAGACAAACGAGCACACAGGCCACCTGATGGTAAGTGGAAACTGTGACCCATAGACATTCGCATTCACAAGACTGCAATGCAATCCCAAGACTGCAAATGCGTTGCCACCCCTGAGGACTAAGATGGAATGCCTCTATGCTAGTCATTTCACCGGCTGTCTTATCCCCAAACCGGAACACAACAATGCGAACACTGCTGTTTGGCGGTAGGTTAATGGATATGATGGTGGTAGCGATCCGGACGGACCCTGCACAAGGTCCTACCACCCGCAAAACTTCAAAATACTTTCAAACATTTTCATTTTCACCTTCGTTATTTTGATTGGCGTAGGTATGCTTTGATTATTTTTGATATCTGTTTTTCTAATTACACATTTGACACTCTCTGTCAGATGCAAATGTCACAATTACAGATAAGGACAAGTATTCCAAGTTCATTCCACGTTTATAAGTAAGGGGGTAAGACCTCACTTGATCTTAAAACGCACGTGATTATTGAGTAATGATGGTAAATTGGTTCATTTGGTTGTGTTTACATCTTTGCCGATTGAAATTGGGACAGACTATACATACCATAACATTCACGTTTTACATCTTCCTTGTTATTAATTGTTTTTGCTGGAATGACTTTTTCATGTCGGTCAGTTTGGTTGTCAAGTCATAGAAGCGGAATTGTCAAAAAAAACAAGCACTTCGCATTTATGATATTAAAGTGAGGATATGGACAAGGATGTACCATTGACAACTTTAACCGACAAACCACCATCCCATAAGACGGCGTCTAGTCACAAGGAAGAAACTACGTTAAGATTTATCATTGACTTTCAGCGACAGGGTTCTATAGTATTTCAAGTTTAAGTTGTTGACGGAGCTAACCATATTCGAATTGTGAATGTTCTTTGTTTTCTATTGTTTCAGGCGTCAGATTTGCTACCGTCGTAATGAAAGTATTGACATACCAGCTGGTGCGTGACCTGCAGATATCCAGCTACGAGAAGACTACTTGTCCTATCCAGCTTGACCCGACAATGTTGTCGTTTCGCAGTTTGGGTGGCACTTGGGTCCAGATGACTCTTAGACATTAAAGAACCAAAATCTAGTATTCTATGTATAATGTATAATTATAACTTGCATTGTTCGTATGTTGACCAGTACGTATTACCAGTATATCCAGTACGTATTACCTACTTGGCTCCGGTTCTTACGCATAACTTTTTTTGTTTATATTGCATAATTGTCTAGTGGCAGAAACTATTATGGCTAGTCTGTTTGTATACAATTATAAGGCAGAAAGTCCGTTGACCAAAATAATCTTTTGAAATGCCCCAAGGAATAAAAATTCTCAAAAGTGTATTAAGCAGTATATTATTAAAGCATACACTTATTCAACTTAATCTTATACTAAAATATCTAGTATTTTGTATGAAAAAAACCGGTTAAACCGGTCATGACCGGTTATGTGCATTCCCTAGACATTCAAAATTCATACTGACGGTTAAGGAAGGAGCTATGATACTTGTAACGGTACGCTTCCGACCTGACTCATAATGGCTCGCTTGCTTCGCTCGATCGCTCACGGCCTTTTGTTTATTATAGTATTTAGGTAGTTATGTATTTTTTTAACGTTGTATTATGCAATATGATCGATCACTATGCTAAACAACGTTTTAAATTCGGATGATTGCAAATTATACCAAATATGCTTTCTGCAATGTTAACATTCGTCGAAAAACGATTTTGATATCGTGGCCCAGAGTGTCAAAATATTTTAAACTTCGTTTATCCTTAATAAAGGTACCGTATTATATTTCATTAATTATTATTTATAGTGTGTGTTTTGATTATTATATTTTATGAAATAAATAATTTAGTTTTATACTTTACTTGATTAAAATTATCTTTATTTTATCTTTAATTTGTTAGCGTATTAGTAATAAAACCCTTGCCTTCGAAGCATTGACCATGGGCAGGCAGGTTGGTATTTTGCTCTAATTACAATATAAAGTATTGTACACCGGAAACAGGTGTGATGTGACGCGTTGCTCTTGCCTTTAATAACATCATATTAAAATATACTAATATACTTTACTGGTTGATGTATAATCTAAGATTTTTATTGTATTAGCCATATTGTACCGTTTGTACCCTAATAAACATTAAAACATTAAAACATATTGTAACTACGCTCACATGTTGACCATAAACATTTCTATTCTAATAAAAACTCACACACACTCACAAACTTTAGCATTTATAACAGTAGGATAACCACCTGTTACTATAATGCCAAGGACGACTTTACTTAACAAGGTTATTCATAATCTAAAGTCAAGTTAATGGTATCCTGGTCACGCCACCGGGGATTCAATTCGGGTGAGTGCTTACCACTATAATTATCCTACATTAATAAATGCAATTTGTATGGAAGGAAGTGGAGGCCTACTTTACTACATAAACAGTGAATATTCATGGTTTGTTTTACAGTTTCCATAAAAGCTGATTCTTGTAACAAACAGTTGAGAAAAATCATTTTTTGAATAGCTATAAGAATAAGTAAGATTTGTTTCTATCTATTTCTAGAAAAACAGAATTCAACATGCAGTTTTTATGGCCGACGTCTCAGGCGTATCGGGTATACTCACTGTGTAATGAGATTAAAATGCTTGCATATTTTTTTTAATTTCAGTTTCGGTAATCTCTTTTATGGTATTTTCATGTTTTGTTGATGATTTTGTTTGATAAATATTTCAGAACGTATCCCTATCGCGTTAATAGTACCTGAGTCTATTCGCGTTAAGGAAATAGTGTCACATTACTGTCCACCGACTTAGTCGCGCTCTAACCACTCGTCGCTCAAAAATATGTTTATTTATCCATTCCACTTAAGTAATCTTTAAAATATAATTTGTTTGAATTTGAACTCAACTGCGAATACATTAATTACCGTCATGAGTAGACTACATAACAGTACGTAGGAATTAATAAAACAGCTGTTACTATAAGGCAATGACGAATTTAGGTAATTACGTCAAAGAAAATTGACTCTCAATACAATAGAGAACAGTGTTTTCGCTTCTACACGGTCTTAATTAGCGACGCTTTATTAGTGTGAGTTGAACTCGCATACCGAGGGTTCCGCAATTCTTACATAATATACTGGTAGATAATGGTATGGTACCGTAAAACGGGGTTAGTAAGGATTAAGGGGTTTATTTGTTTATTTATTTATTTATTTATTTATTAATAAGTACATCCACATCACATTATATTAATCACTTACGGGCTATTATTGATACAATAATATCTTCTAATATACAAGACAATTACGGAGTACATAACTTGATTTTGAGTTAACATAATACATCGCATTAATTAACTATCCAAGAACCTAACCTAACCTAGCCAAACAATAAATTATCTTAAATATTAAACTATATAAGTACTATTGCAAACAAACCACTCTGTGGTTTGGCAGAAGAATATTATGTATTTAGTTGAAAGCAAGATCTGTGAATAAACGTGTTATTATTATTAAATATATTATATTCGTAAATTGATATATAAAAAACAAAAAACAAAAACCAGCTAATTACAATGCCAATAATATTTTACTTCTAAAACTGGTGAGACTATCGTGGTGGTCTATGCTGTCATCCTTGCCAACAATAGCATTGTAACCATTGCATATTCGCACCAAAGGAGACTGTAAGCCAAGATTGGACCGAGTTAAAGATGTCGACAAGAGCTTCACTATTGGTTGTCTCGGAAAGGGAAAGGGGTGAGTAGAGACACAATATTTTAGGTTGTGTCCCTACTCACCCCGTTTTACGGTATGCTGTAGGTTTCTTTTTACTTCCTAAGCAGATATATTTTGGGTGTTAAAAGTTTAACGTGCGATACCGTAGCTCCCAAGCGCGGTTAGTCGCGGTTTTTAGGGTTCCGTACTTAAAAAGCAAAAACGGAACCCTTATAAGATCACTATGTTGTCCGTCTGTCTGTCAGTCCTGTCTGTCAAGACCCGTAATCTTGGGAACGCGTGGAGGTATCGAGTTAAAATTAAAACCTTATACTCAAATCTACAGTCCATTGAAGTTGTAAAAATAATCAAACTTCTAAGTTAACGTACAAAAATAGATACCGCCGCGTTTGCCGCAAAGAATGTATATTTTGACACTCTCAAGGGAATCAAAATGTATAAGGTATTTTCGTTGACTAGATAGATCTATCAAATTTAGCTAGTACGATATCGTCTTATAGTATACTAGCGACCCGCCCTCGCTTCGCTTCGGTTTATATGAGTTTTCTGTAACACCTGTGCATAAAATAAAAAAAAATATACACATAAACCTTCCTCTTGAATCACTCTATCTATTAAAAAAAACCGCATCAAAATCCGTTGTGTAGTTTTAAAGATCTTAGCATACATAGGGACAGACAGCGGGAAGCGACTTTGTTTTATACTATGTATGTATGTATGTATGTAAACTCTTTATTGTACAAACAGAAAATAACAAATTAAAAATAAACAGAAACAAAAAAGGTAAGTATGTACAAAGGCGAACTTATCCCTATAAGGGATCTCTTCCAGTTAACCTTTGAGCGATTGAGAGAAGAATAAAAACAATGGATGGCTAAACGTACAACGTATTAAAGATACAGAACATTAAAATAATAATAGCAAATAAATATGTAGGTATAATAAATATATATATTAAATAGGATAAATAAATAAATACATTGTATGTACAAATATATATATATATATATATATATATATATATATATATAAATAATATATATAAGTATGAAAGGAAGAAAGGACACACAGTCTTAGATCAGGAACAAGAGTCAAGCCAGTACCTCTTCAGCCTAGATTTAAGTGAAGCAACAGATTGTGATTGCCTGATATCAGTTGGAAGGCTATTCCATAAACGAACAGAATGTACCGAGAAGGATTTAGAGTAAGATTTGGATTTGCTAGCAGGAAAAGCCAGGAGTAGGTTGGCACTCGAGCGTAAGCGGTTCTGGGACCCGGTAGCCAAGAAAGAGAACCGTTCGACAAGGTAAGGAGGGGATTGAGGATTGAAAAGGATATTAAATAGCAGCGACAGGACATGAACATTCCTACGCGATCTAATGGGCAACCATTTAAGCTGAGTACGGAAATCAGACACATGATCAAATTTCCGCAAGCCAAATATGTACCGAATGCACACGTTCTGAAGCCGTTCCAGCTTATTGAGCAGCTCTTCAGTTGCGTCAATATATGCGATGTCGCCATAGTCGAATAAAGGGAGTAGAAGAGATTGAGCAAGAGTAATCTTGGTGCGAAGGGGCAGAAAATTCTGTAGGCGCCTAAGGGAGTGGAGAGATCTAAAGAGCTTTCGACTAACTTAACTATGTAGTGAAGTATAGAAAAAGGGTACATTTTTAAGGGTCATTTTCATGTTGCTACGCTCTTGCAGGGCGTCACATGAATACCTTTTTGTAATTCCATCTTTAATACTTGTAATGTGACATGCAATAAACGATTTGAATTTGAATTTGAATTTCTCCACATGTTAAATTGAGTTTAACCGTGTCATTTTTAAATATAAGGCTAGTAGTAGTAGTTTTATTAGTGATGGGGGGGGGGGGGGTTGGAGGACTTGAACTTTCCTCTCGTTATCGAGTAGTAAAGAAGATAAACGTAAAGTAATGTATGGAAACGTGAGTTTGTTTAAGCTTCTGTGACTTAATTCCGTAAAAGAAATAATACAGTAGATAACTTATGTACACGTTTTGGATTAGCGACGGCCATTTAAAAACGTGACTTTTGATTGAAATTTTCTGCTATGTGAGGTTACTGTTTCTTAAATACATTTTGTTTTTTGGCGACGACTAAGTTTTTCTGTACAAATATTTCAAAGGACATGGCTAAACTACTACTGCCCGAAGCATGTATAGAAACTTCTTACTGGCTCGTAACATTCGAAAATTCATGAATCAATTATTACATGTTTATTAAAAAAGTTGTTCACTTGGTTTTTCATATTATATGTTCGCCACCGAGACCTGACAGATAACAGATAACATCAAGCATGACGATCCGTTTTGCGTAAAATGTATGTATAATGTTACGATTGATTTTCAGGAATGTAACGATTTGAAAATTTCCTGAAACTTGTATCATGCTAAATACTAATATTCAGCTCATTAGCATAACATGTTACTAGTTACAATGTTAATACATTGCTAGGGCAGTCGCCCATACTTCAGTTTAGCTATGACCTTTCATGAAAATATTTATTTCAAAAAGCAGATGTCAAAGCGGATATTATTATGAGTTTCATTTGTAAGTGGTATTTGGCAGGGTGTTCTAAATATTATTGCAAAATACTTAATTAAAATTCATTATTTCAAAAACGAATTTTCAACAACATTGCTTCCACTTGTTCCAATAATGATTCAGGATTCATATGTTTTTTGTTCACGTGAATTTAAGGCAGTCATGTCGTCTGCGTCGTTGCTGGTAAGTTATTACTGTCTTAATATAATATTATATACATATATATCTGGGGACAATAACTTATACATGTGCATTCGCTACATATTTGGGTTGCGAAAATTTTACCACGTGTCTCTTTTTCGAGCACAGTTGAGTGGTTACCGATTCGCTTTCGAAGGAATGTTCACGTCCTGTCGTTGCTTTTTAACATCCTTTTCTATCCTCATTCCCCTCCTTACCATACTGAGCGTTTTGCCTTTCTTGCTACGGGATCTCAAAATTGCTTGCGTTCAAGTGACAATCTTTCCCTTGCTTTCCCATCAAAATCCAAAGCTTATTCTAAATCCTTTTCGGTTCACGCTGTGCGGTTGTGGAATCTATTGCCTCCTGAAATTAGGCAGTCTCAGTCCGTAGATTCTTTTAAATCTCGACAAAAGAAGTTCTTCTTAAACTTTTTTACCTGCTTATTTTGTATATTTATTTATTAAATTGAATACATAATATATATACGTATATATATAAGATTATGTTTCGGTATTTTATCTATTGATATTTATAGAAATTACTTTTAGTGTTGTACTTATTTGGCTATTCGTTGTAAATTAATTATTTCTCAATCGCTCAAAGGTTAACTGGAAGAGATCCCTTAACGGGATAAGTTCGCCTTTGTATGTCCCTGTTATATTTTTGTCTATTTTATAATTGTTATCTCTTGTTTATCCAATAAGGTGTTTACAGACATACATACATACAATGTCACACCAATTGACCTAGTCCCAAACTAAGCTCTAGGCTTGTATTATGGGTACTAGATAACGATATAAATACATATATAGAGAAATATATAGAAAACATCCATGACCCAGGAACAAATATTCGCGCTCATCACACTAATATCTGCCCTTACCGGGATTTGAACCCAGGACTGCTAGCTTCGTAGGCAGGGTCACTACCAACTAGGCCAGCGCGTCGTCGTCAATTAAGTATCTAAAAGCTTTCAATTGTCATCTAGCTTAGTAACCGTTAAATTTTCTATCGGCTCTTAGATGTTAGCTTCCACCGAGGGGAAGAGGAAGAAGATACGCGTATAAAGATATAAGAAAGGGTCACTTATCTATATACTTCTTTTTTACAGCTACAGTCACCGCTTCTATGGTTGGTAGCTCTTTTAGCCGTGGTATATTGGAGCTACCTGCCATGCCACCGTTTCAGAAAGACTGGCATAAAATACCTAACCCCAGTCCCACTATTGGGAGAATTGACGAGAGTGCTACTTTATAAGAAGAGTCCCTTTCATGACCCCGTAAGCTTATACGCAAGATTTCCAGGAGAAAGGTAAGTGGCACAGTGTTAATCTGCCCTCGTAAGCTAAAAAGCAGTATCTAAAATTCAATCACCAAAGCAGATTCAATTCTATGTCTTCTATAATAAGGTTTATATTACTTAGGAGGTTTATTTTAGTTACGGCGTTTTTGCTTAGGATGGTACTAATGCTGTTAATTTGTTAACTCCTTCAATGCTGTGGTATTTTTCTACATAAGCACATTTACATTATTTTTTTATGCTACGTTATGTTAACTTAAGCATTTACTCGAGCATTCGATGACCGTCGTTGAAATTAGAAAATGCCCAAATGCAAGGCAGCAAACTAGGCAGTTTTTAATTTTATTTATGTGTGTGAGTGTTGTGTGTTTTTTTTTTATATAATTGTATTTAATTTTAATTTGACATCTGGACACTCTTTACATCTCCAAAATTGACCGTGGAGACTTTCTACATCTCCCTTGTTTTGTGTTTTTTTTTTAAATTATATTTATTTCTTAATTTTAATTTGACATTTGGAGCCTGTTTACATCTCCGAAATTGTATTATTTATTTTAATCCGACATTTTGATGTATTTAATTATTATTACCTACTACTGCTTAAGTTTAGTACTGTAATAAGTCATTTATTTTAAAAAAACGGCTTACTGTTGAGTTTTTTGCGGCGCTTCTTCTCAACAGCGGTCTCTTTGGAAGCTCTGGTAGACTCTGACTTGTAAAAGTGCCTACAGGGCCTACTTACAGAATAAATGATTTGATTTTTTGATTTTTGCTAACAGTTTGTGCATTAGGAGTAGGCGAACTTTATGGACAATGATAACGTCAATCCACTGTTAATGTAGCTCTATTTATATACAATGGTAGCCACAATAAATATGGTTTTTCAATTTTAACAACCACTCAAAAAGTTCTTAACCAATTTTATTTTTAGTTACACGATATCATACTAATAAACTCTGGTTTAAATGTTTTTAAAATTTATCGCTGTTGAAAATGAATCTTTCATTTTATAAGGACTTGAAAAAACTTTTTGGTGTTCATACAAAGTTGTAAAACTGGTTTGTGTTTTTGAAAACAATAGTTTAGTTAGTGATAGTAAGGGCGACTGTCAGTATCTGGCTATAAGGGCGGCCGTATGTCTTAGAAAATTGTAGTGGAATCGAAAGGCGCCACTTTTGCTATGTAGGTACCACTTGCTGTTTTATTTTATCAGGATAAAAGTAACAAGGTTCATAGAACTTGACTCCGGCCCTTTGACTACGTGCAGGGATTGGAACCCCTTGCCATTGGAAGGATTTTCAGCCGGGTTTCACAACGGCCGGTTCTGGATGTCATAACAGTTTAATAAGCCTTTCAATGGCTTAGCATTTGAACGGTTAACCGGCTCGTTGGGATTGATATACTTAACCAAAACCATAACCATAACCCATTGAAGGAGTTTTAATGAAGCGGTTCCGATTGCGTTTCAATTCAATTCCTCTTTGTTGCATGGTGACCGACGCACGGGTCTAGGCCTCGGCGAGTTCACAACTACCTAGAATTTTTGATATCGCCACCCTGATTGGGTTAACCGTAACCTAAAGGTAATGGGTTAAAATGTAGGAAACACTAACCTGTTCCAAGGGGGTTAGGGTTAACCCACTAGAAAGAGTTACCATTATACAAAGTTAAAGCTTAACCAGTCAAAAGATTAACCGTCGCACGGGTTAACCCCTTCGAAAGGTTTAAGCAAAGCAACGGGTTTCTGGTGTCTGACTACGTGAAACCAAACGGACAATCCATCAAACTAACCGGTACAGATGTCTATGCTTTTCTCGAGTGTCATAATAAGAGACGATTTGGACTAGATAAATAAACTGCGTTTTTCTTTCAGATTTTTTGGTATGTCCGAGAGCTTCAGGCCTGTAGTGGTGATAAGGGACCTGGAACTAGCGAGGAGGATATCCGTGATGGATTTCGAGCACTTCCAAAGACACTCCGTCATGGTGGATGATAAAGTTGACTCAGTTTTTGGGAAATTTTTATTTGCATTAGAAGGTAACTGAAATGTGTGATTGTATTAGGAGTTTAAATTTTTTTTTTGTCTCCGAGAATATTATTATATTTTTCTCGAATTGTCTTTGTTCGGCTGCCAAAGTTCAGCTGCGACCACACCTCTGCTTAGAATACGGCG